>VZSE01007792.1:1644762-1731454 GCA_013398275.1 Promerops cafer | reverse complement strand
TTCCTTCCTTCCTTCCTTCCTTCCTTCCTTCCTTCCTTCCTTCCTTCTTTTCCTATAAGCCCACTTACTTCACAGTGTAAAACTGTGGACCAGCAGAAAAATGTTGGCTGGGAAATAGGAGGCATATGGAGCACTGCACAGAAAATTAGACAATCAATTTTTAATCCACTCTTGATACAGAAGCTAGAATGAACTGTATGTATACACAGAGGACTGAGAGACCATGCATCCAGTATTTAGAGTCTCTGGGGTGATACTGAAATGGCTGAATTCTCAGCATCTGCAAACCAGATCTCAACAAAGTGCTTAAGCTTTAATTTTTTTCTTAAAATATTTTAGGCACCTAAATAAAAGTTAGGAGTATAGTTAGGATGTCATATTGAATCTGGGACATGGTGTACTTCTTTCCTTTATCCTCAGTATTGCTGAGGGTGACAAGGTACAAGGCTCTCACTGAGATCTTTTCCAGTTCCATCAAATGCTGGAAGAAACATTGAAAACTACAGTAGAAACATTTCCCATTAGTCTCTGTTTGAGGATAAAGCTGGGGAAGGACAGACAGGGAAGGATGAAAGACAAAAATAACAATCACAGGGCTGGTGCCTTTGCAAGCTGTATGTGAGGGATGTATGAAAGGCTGCTTGCAATGCCTGTAATCAAACTAAATACAAAATGTCAGAGGAAAAGCCATCTGCTATTCTACAGATAAAAAGAGTATCTTCTTTTATTCAGGTGTGTGTAATGGCAGTAATGATAATAATAATAATTTGACACACATTATGGCAAGGACAGTTTCCATACTGTGTCCCCATTATTTTCACAACATATCTGCTGCTGAAGAAAGAATTTAGAATCCTTATCCTATAGTTCCAGTTCCTGCTGACAGTAGAGAGAAGACAGGAAATCTGTGCTTCCCTAGCTTCCCCTTTTCTGGCTGGGGGTCCCTTCACCTTGCTGTGAGCACCTCCCTGACAACCCTTCTGATGGAGAGAGAGAGGAACTGCACTTCTGGGATCCACAACCAAGATTCATTTATTGTCTCTTTGGCAGGCCCTGGCTAATCACAACTCCTCCATGAAACTGCCAATTTTTTTTTTTTTTTTTTTTTTTTTAAAGAATATTCAACCCTTGCAGGGACCTAGTCCCAAGTTTGTAACTTTTGCTTTAAGGATCTCACAGTTTGCAGAGATTATAACTTCTGTTCTTTAATCATTTGGATATTTGTCATACTGATGTGGCAGACAAGTGTGTGTTCTTTATGCCCCAATCAGGTAAAGTTTTATCTTAGATTTATGAGAAAGCCACAGAGTAAAAATACATCCTAAATCTATTCCTCAGCTTTATCTTGGCCCAGCATATGGCAGTATACTTTTAGATTGGTTAATCAGAATTCCTCAGGCATTTTAACCTGTCTAATACCAAAATCATTAATCTTGTGTCTGTAAGATACTCTGCAGATCTGTTATCACCAGGCACACATTAGCTATATGACTGCCTGAACTTAATAAGCAACAACAGTGCATGAATTTTGTTTGCAAGATTTTTTCCAGACATATATTCATCTCATCTGATCTATGTTTCTTGCTGAGATTTCCCAATGCTAGGTATTTTGTTGAAAATAACTGTAATGTATCTACTTTTTTGGCAGGAAAATTCTAAGTATTAATATTAAAATGTTAAACTATGCTAAAGACTGGGATCAAAGATACACTTTGAAAAGCAAAATAAAGTTTTATTGTTCTGTCAAGAAAACATATGTCAAGAAAACATATTTAATTGGAAATAAGTTACTAGACTCTTAGATTATGGATTAATTTGCATATATCTTCCCTGTGACAAATGAGTATATGCATAGCTACATACATTTTCATGTATCTATACAAAGCATGCATGCACATGAGGGTGCAGGTGTGTAAGGGTGGTAGATTCTGGACACATTATCTAACATTTTAAACTGAACAGAAGCAACCCTTCTACCTTAAAAATGTCTTAAAATTTGCATTCTCTAAGCATTGCATCCATCTATCAACCAGTCTGCAAATGTTTCACTTTCCCACAGAACTCTTCAACACCCTCCAAGTGTCAGGTTTGGAACTGGCATTTGTGTCTCATTGCTGAGCTGTGAAGTGTGCACTTTTCCTGACCCAGGGCATCCTGATCACAGAGAGCTGCTGGCTGGACAGGAGGGGGGTAACAGCTCACAAGTGCTCATAGTCATTCATATTAAGTTGCTATTCCCCTCTACTGATTTTAGGCTGACTTCCAAGCCAGGGAGCTGAAAGAAGTAATTTTGTAACACTGCCTTAGCTAAAATCCAGCCAGACACTGGATAAAAAAATCAAAAGTTTCTGAGATCAGCCTAATGTGCTAAGCTGTGTCATTTCTCTTCCTGCTGGCAGAAAGTCTATTACAATGCTGATGGGCAGGCCCAGGTCATCAGTGCTATCATCCCTCAGACATCAGGTAGAGGTGAGGCTGAGGAATTGTGTTTCCTGTACAGAGGGCTGGCAGGACACTTGATTGAGTACAATTACCAAGTAAAAGAGTAGGGTGGCCTTTCCACCTCCCCTGACCCAAGACATGCTGTAAGTGCACATCTCAAGACACTTTATAAAATATTGTGCCCCTTTATCACAAATAGCTTATAAATACACTTCTAGGGAATTTTAGTCATCATGAATACTCTAGAAGTCAATAGACTCAGTTCCTCTCGAAGTCTTCAGTTTTCAGTGGTATTATGTAGAAAGGGAAGGTTGGAAAACAAATATAATTGTGTATAACTGGGCACACAAAACCACATTTACACATTCAAGCATATTCCTTTATATATTCAAACATTCTCAATGCATTTCCTTTAGGACTGTCATTTGTTCTGCAGCCAGCTTGCTAAATTAAACCCAGGTTACAAAGAGAAAGGCAATTATCTCTATCAAAGGGAATTAAATTTAAAAATGACTGAATCAGACACTAGGATTAATGTGGAAATGCAATAAGTGTTTATAATCTTTGCTCAAACAAGGACAAAATAAAAAGAGCAGTGTTGCTATCCATCCTTCAAAATATATCTGTAAAAATTGAAAAGTAGAGCTTTTGGATTGATGTGATCTAAAACAATTTGTATCACATAGTTGCCATCTATCAGTTGCCAAACACTTTTGCAATTTAACCATCATATATTGATCCCGATGAAATAGTTACCTGGAAGAAAGGATGTCCTTTCACAAAACTCTGAAATGAACTTCAGTGAAATGATTGTGTAGTGCTTCACTGAGATGAATCTTACAAAAACCAATTCAAGCATACATTTTTTTTCAATGTCAAGTAACCAATTACAATAGTTCCATTTCAAAAAGATCTATTTTGCTAAATGCAATTTCATGATTACATTGAAAAATCAGGAGGTAAATCATCATGGTAAATCAACTATGCATATAAAATACAGTACATATGTCAATGTACGACTAATTACATGCCAATATAATATAACAAATGTATGGTTAATTTCATTACTTACTGCAATCCTTACATTCCTACAATAAGTTTAAGATTCTAATTAATAAGTAAATCATTTTCAGAAACAGTGACAGAAGAGGCAAATTTTTATTTTGATTATATTGCAATCAACCTAATGATACTTCCTTTACACATCATTAAGTAATAATTTATGATACAGTGCAAACTTACCAAATTAATCCTAAGAATATCAAAACCATTTACCTATTTTGAACATAATGCATATTCCTTTGGCCTGAAGGCAGTGAAGTGAATTTCTAGCTGATATCTTAAACTTAATTTTTAATCTGATTTTGGTTTTTAGCTCCCTGTATGTTCCCCATACACCTTCTGTTCAATGCAGAAGGGCAGAATGGTTGGAACTGGAAGGGCCCTCCAGAGATCATCCAGTCCCACTTCCCTTTTTTCTGTCCCCTTTTAACAGTTACCATACAATGTTAATCATATCTGTAGCACACTTCTAGCACCTATCAATAATTTAGCTATTTCTTATAAACTATTTAGAGATCAAGTCCTAGTACAAAGTGTAGCCAAAAGTACAGCCTTTTCCTGCCTGAAAACACAGAACATGGGCCCAGAGGTAGGTACAGGGCAGCTGGGTCTTGGGCTCAAGCCAAGGACAGGTGAGAGACCTTTCAAATATCCCAACATTCAGAAACACTCGAAATCTGGATCTCAGAAGGATGAGAGCCTGGCTAAGGAGCACAATCGCTGCATGATCTAACTAGCCTGCAGTGCAACATTAATATTTTACTGGGGAATTTAACTGATTATGCTTAATTGTCTTTACGGAACACACTAGAGTGGTACTTCATGTGCACAGTTAACATAAAGGTACTTCCTAGATTCCTAGATTGCCTAGTTTGCGCATCTGATACATTAGTTTGGCTAAATTTTTTGGCTAATTTTTCCAGAATGAGCTATAGAAATACCAGAAATGTATTAACTCATTTAATTTCATTGTTCATCACTAAAGAGTCCATCTGTTACACAGGCTAATTTTAAATCTCCTGCACCTGGTAAGGGAGCAAAGCTCTTTGTTTTGATTGCAAAGCTATTGATTGTGGATGTCCCTGGGTTACACATTTCGTGCTTTCTGTGTCCCGTGGCATCCCCCAGGGACAGTGCAATGGAAGAACACTGCTTCCCTAGAGGAAGCTCTGCAGCTGGATATTCATACCATGTTCTGATGGAATAATAGTTACTATTTCTTCAAAATATAATGTTTTGTTTGTTATGATTATTATGGAAGTGTACTTCAGTGGTTTACTCACCATTTTAACAGGCAAGAATTTAATTTTTTAGCAAGAAAGGAAGTCTGGCGTTTGTTCAAAATTGAGCATACTCTGGTACATGCAGTAAAATAAGGCTCCACCACCCTCAGCTTCTATTCCTGTTTAATCATTCTTTCACAGAGGGAATGCTGGAGTAGGATTAACTTCCAATAATTATCAGCCAGTGAGAAAATTCACAGACAGGCTGTGGCTCAGAGCATAAACTCAGCATGTAAGATACATCCGACGTGAATATTATTAGGTGAAGTGGTGGAGAAAGCTAAGGGTTGGAACAAACCTAATATATTTCTTCAATATACTAAAAATTGTAAAACCTCCCTTTCTTTCAAAAAGATAACTGCTTTTAGCACAGGAACTCTTCAGAAAGAGCTGAAGGATTTCAGAAACATAGAATAACTGTGTCATTTTTTTTTTAACTGCATGTCAGTGTTGAGGCTGTGATTCTTATATTTAGTTGAGCAAGAGTCTTGCATGTAACAGTAACAGAAGAGGCAATTTAAGTCATAGTGTTGAAAGAAACAGCTGCTATTTGAAATTATCTGTTTTTGCTTTTTTTCATGTTTTAAATGTTAAGTAAAATAAGTCGTCCATTGCAGCCACACCAAAGGGATTATTTAGACTAATGTAGCAATCAGTTGTAAATTCCCATTGCACCTTCAGTTCCTCTTGCTTTAATTTCACTCAACACTGCTTGGGGGGAAGAACTGGTTTCTTATTAAACTAACTGTGAATCTTTTCTAGGTCTACTAAGAAATACTAATACTAAGAAGCAGCTTTGTTTTGCACAAAATATTTAAATATTCCCAAAATAAGAATTTAGACCCAAGCCTTCATGGTTGATATGTCACCCATCGGACCAAAGTGTCATTCTGATGCTCTCCTGACAGACAAAGATCTATAAACTTAAAAGAACTGGGACATCTCTGGCAAAAGAAAGTGAAGTCCACCTTTGAGCACCCATAGTTCAATGGTTAGGCACTGACCTGAGAGGCAAGAAACTGCACCTAGTCCTTGCTCCAGATGCAGACAGTTCTGGGCCCCAGTAATCAGGCACATAATTGGCTCAGCACTACAAGGCTATGGCACAAGCTCTCCAAGGTCAAAATTTTAGATGCCACTGATTTAGCGAACAGAGTGTTTAATTTTTCTCTTAAAACCATAGCATTAGTGCCATCTCTTAGAGATGTGAGCCTTTTTGTGTCTTTTTATTCATGATATATTTTTTAAAACAGAGGTCACTTGCCATTCGGTTGCTGGGTCTGTTACTGGTCTGCTTTTTGAGCTTGAGTTAGTACTTTACTTTTTTCAGCCAGCAGAATAGATATGATGCTGTTTTTCACATTCATCCATTTCTGAAAGCTAAGGAACTCCTGGACCCTAAAAATGTTGTTCATAAATCTACAAACCATTAGGGTTTTCATGAACATTGTAGTTTCTGAAAGACATTTTGAGTAAATGAAGTACAACATCAACTTCAATAAACAGAATTGCTACCAAAAAAAATCTTCAGAGAGCAGTAGTTTTTATATCCATTTTCTTATCTGCATGATTTTAATAACAAAAGAAATAGAATAGACCAAGCACCATGCCATACAAATTTGTCTTGAACAAAATAGAAACATGTTGCTCTGAGGAGATGTTCATTTAAATTGTTTCCATTGTACCTGCTTCGTCAGGTGCCTCCTACATAATCCAACTTGGTATTTTTGCAATTAAGTCAAGTTCTTTAATATAGTAGCTTTCTTTCTTCTCTCCTCCTGTCAGTCAAACCATATTAAAAAATCTTCTACCCTAAGCCAGGTAGCTTGCTGTAAAGCGCTCGCTTTTCTCTTGAAAAACAGACGTGATGTGCAGCCCACTGCTTGGTACACTCTGTCATCCAGTCACCTGTGTGGCATAATCCCCACCCTGCTATGAGAGAAAGGCATCATGTGCTCAGCTGTCTGTCACTTCTTCATGGTCGTTAAACCTTTGATGGAGTCAGTGAGCCAAAATAGAATGTGAAAAATAGATGATCCTTTGAAAGCTCTATGAAAGGGTACCAAGACATGCAGTCATTTAAAGAGAAGTATAGTGTGTGAGTATGAAAGGAAGAACAGGTATCACAGAAGGGGCATGCTGTTCTTGCTTTCCAGAAAAATAACAGCCTGCATTTTTGGTTATATGTTAATGAAGAGAAGTTCTTTGCAGTTTACTGGCAAATTTCTTGTAAACTTTATGCAAATGAGTGAACTTGAAACAACTAAACATTGTTATTCTACTAATTCATTTAAGCATTATAGTGTAAGACAGACAACTCTGCCCTTCTTACCAGAAGGAGGAAGAGAGCAAAATTCCATCTTGGCTTTCTTCATTAAATTATGCACATTTTCTATTGATGCTATAGACACTATTGACACATTGCACTACTGTCTGTTGATTACATATATAATTTTATACATCTGTATAATTGCGGCCCTTAGATCTATGTCTACAGTTTTTGCATACATTAAAAAATAGAAAAGTACAAATGCAGCGTCATAACAAAGAATGTCTTTCACTATTTAAGAGGCACAGCATGGCCTTTTCATGAAAGTTGTTATTAATGAGACTGAGAGAACTTTGATTTCCCGAGTGCTGAAGAAAAATCCCCAGAACATGTAATTTATTAAACATTCAGTTAACTTTTGCCTTAATTAAGAAAACAGATATTGTGTGCTCCTGAATTTGAGTTTCCAGATGCATATTTTACATGGCTTCAGTCATCTTTCCCTGCAGCCTCGAGGACTAGAACATTTCTTTCCTTATCATGAAATCTGAGACTCATTAATTTCATGCCTGCAGAATTTGTCATAAATGTAGATGGATGGTGAGGTTGCCAACAAAATCTTGAGAACTGGCCACAGTGGCACAGCCCAGTGTACTCAGAGTAGACTAATGGGCCAGCTCTGGGCTTTCTACATCTTCACAGGCAGACCCAGCAAAACCTTCCCTCCAGCTGATTATGTCACTTGGGTTTTATTTTGGTATCACCTCTCCAGTCAACTCATTTATCGGTTTTTGCTAACTAGAGAGTGAGTCTGCAGTTGGAAGCAGGACATTGAGACATGCAGCAGCAAGAAGTGTAACAATGCTTGGAATGGATGTGTCAATCTATGGACTCTTGAAATAGGAAGTGAGCAGGACATGTTCTCCTGATACTCACCAAAGGTCAGTATTTTCAGAAGTTGTAACTGTAAGACACTAGAAAATGGAGACTTTACACTTCAACTATCTGCAATTATCTTTGGGATTCAGAGAAGATCATATGATGAAAAGAAATATCCTTCATCCTTCCTTCATAAAGAGCTAGTTGAAGGGAGATATCCTGTCCATGTTTTTGACTTAAATATCCTTTTACCACAAAAAAAATACACATTAATTAGTGTCCACCAAAATACAAATACCATTTGTGAGACAAGTGTAATATACAGATTTTAAAGATGACAGCTACTTTCATCTTGATAGCAGAGTTGAAGCTGACATGGAGAACCCATGAACACGAGCATGGTTAAACCTAGGAATGGCCTTTGACTATGTGTCTTGAAAATCATGACCAAATTTCTTTCAAATAGGGATGATTGGAGATTTGCTTCAAAAACACACTTCTGATCTAACCCTAAAGTGCTGGAGGAACTTTGTGTCTCTCTTTTGCATAAGGTGCTCAGCAGTTTTTATCCATAATGATTAAAGGAGGTGTGCACAGTATTAGAGAAGGAAACCAAGACGATGTATTTATTGCTTGCCTTAGTGGCTACATTCAAGCAAGTAATAAGCAACAAGAGAAAAACAGTTTTGAAGGTGGATGACAGATTCTCTAATATATATTTCTGTGCAGTCAGCATCATTACAGCATATGCTTTACTTCCTCATTTTTTGGCATAGAGGTTTTATTAGAAGATGTGAGAATTTTTCTTCCAAAAAGGTGTGAAGACATGCATGGGCAAATTCATAATACAACTGGAGTTTCCTTTCACACCACTATATTTTGTTTGCTTGGTCATGCATGTGATGACTTCACTGGAAGCTGTGTACAATTTGGTGGTTAAACAGACACATCTAAAGCAGGAAGAATAAAAGGAAATAAAGGTATTGAGCTAGAAGAGAAAGGTTCCAGTGTTATATTTTGGAGATGAGAGGAAGCAGACCATGTAACATGGGAAAATGACAATGTGGAGGGTGTGGCTGTTCGGTGATTGCATGCATGACATCTACTCTAGGTACAGTAATCCCTGTTCAAACAGGTAGATTTGCTTGCCATTAGAAGTATAAGCTAGTAGTTCTCCTGCCATTAAAAGTACATAACAGAAGCATTTTGTGTTACATACCTTTTTCCATTTCTCCATACAGTGCAGTGGATATTGTATAGAAACACAGGAAGCTAAACTCTTTCTCAAAACCTCCTCTGTTCAGTGACAATTAGTTCATTTCTTTAATTGAAAGAATCATCCTTGACTTACCTAAAACTAAATGAAATATTCAGCCATTAAGAGCACTTCCTTCCTCCAGCAATGGCTTTCTTCTCATGGAGAGCTCTTTGTTACTGGGTTTCTCCCACATCAGTCATAGATAGTTGCTAAGCAGAAATCCTACTCTGTATATACTACAGCAGCCAAAATATCTGATTATTTTATTTGTATTATAGTTTTTAAGCTACAAAACAGACCCCCAAAAGTACCTCTTTTCATGCTGCTAATGATATACATATACGCAGACAGGAATAGGCAGTGGAGTATGAGGAACACATAGCAAATCAAAACAAAGGAATGGGTCTCATATTCCTGTCCCTTTGTTATGAGTTTGGTATGAAATCAAGAATTACAATCTGATATGCTCTTTGTGAAAGCCATCATTATTGTACAATTCATAAAAATACAATTATTGCTTTAGGCTGCCACTAGTTTTAACTCTGCACTTCTACCGTCTCATACAATGGTTACGGACTCATGAAGATAGAAGGTCCACTCACTGCCTCAAAGCCAGGATCTACTAACCTTAGGCCATTTGTTGCACATTTGTCTGCTGAGTACTTCTCATGGTGGGGCTTTCTTCACCTTCCCAAGCTACATACTCCAGTGCTTTGCTATCCTTGCTAGCACAAAGGCTTAACACGTAAGCTAAGTCTTCTCCTTTGCAATTAAAGACCAATGTGTCTTGTCCTAACCTTAGCAGAGACAGGACTAAAACTTGTTAGTAAAACCTAGCTCTTCTTATTTACTGCAGCCCCTCATATACTGAAAGATTGTTTTCGTATCCTTTCCTGTCTTTTCCCTTCCATTCACTCACTCCTGACAAAAATACACCCTCGAAGACACAGAGACCTTGCCTCGGATTTGTACAACTACCTCTAGGGTTTCTTACATTTGGACATTCAGCAATGAGTACTCTTTTTCTCTAAAAGCCCAGTGTGTGCTGAATAGAGTAGGATTCTTTCACATGCTCCATAGAGTACGCCCTCAGCTATCCATTACCTTGTGGTGTTTGCCTTGCTCACTGCAACACGACATTGGTGACCCATAGTTGATGCGAGAGTCACAGTAAGTTTCAGATCTTTTCTCTAGAAAAAAGCCATTTCATTAAAGCAGTGCATGAAACTGCCCTTTCACAGCAAAACCTAAAGTAATGATAAACCTAAAATGACCTCTTCTTAGAACTACAAATCTGCACATGGAATTTTGTATCCAAAACCAGAAGAAAAAGAGTAGATGTTGTTATTGAATTTTGAATGGGAGTGTTTCTGAAAAACACTTGTGCTTGAAGTTTTGCTTTTACAGGACTAGAATCTATGTTAAGGCAAAAAAGCCTTAACATTTGAAAGCCTAAATTTCAACGCTGGAAGTCTTGCCTAGCAAGTACCAAGTCACAAACTTTGGCATTTCAAAACTGATCCAATGAAGCTGACACAAGAGGAATGTATGAAGGCAGAGAGAGAAAGGCAGGAAGTTAGAAATTATTAAATGAGTTTCAGTTTGAATGAAGTTCTTACTAAAAGGAAACAAAAAATAAATATGCTGAAGGCTCAGAAAAGGATCATGTGCAACTCTTCAGCTCATCTCTCTTGTGTCAGCAGTTTTCTCTTTTGGAGAGGTCTGCTCATCCTGCTGCCAGAAGGTGCCTTGTAGATACTGCCAAGATGTGCAAATCACATCAAGACACTTCAGTCGAAGCATTCTGACAGCCCCACTGCTTCGGCAAGGGAGCTGAGTAGGGCGAAGAAAGAGGGGCTCTGCTCTCAATTGAAAACACACTTTGCTTACAAGCTATGTGTTGTTTACTGATCTGAGCCAAAATAAATTCTACATTGGCTCTCTAATGGAAGTCAATTTAATCAACTTGCAAAATTTTCTGTTGATTTTCACTTCTTTGCCTTTATTATTTTAGTGTAATCCTAGGGTCATTTCAGCAAAAGGTGTGTAGGTCTGATCCTAGAATCTACATCTGTTTTTTCATTCACTTCTGGTACCTCTAGGAAAAAAAAGCTGAAAACAGACTTAAAAAAAATTAAATAAGAAACTTAGTAGTAGTTTCTGGAATAACTTCAGTGGCTGATAGAAACAATTCCTGAGCAATCAATTAATTAATCATATTTCAGAAAGGGAGTGTAATTTTTTTTTTTTGATGCTTGCAGAAATTATAAATAAGTAATCCTAGGACTGAAGTTAGAGGATGAAGAGTTGTTTATCTGAGCACTGACAGCAGCACTGGGAATAAAGTAAATAATTCTAATAAGACCCCTGACTGCAGAACTGCTGTCATAGTGTTCCATAAATATACTATAGCAGGTATTAATATACTATTAAAACTTTTCCTCAGCATTAGCATCACACTTTCTTGTGGGCCTTAGAAGGCACAAAGCCCTCTAATTCAGTTTGAGCATTACCAAAAATTTGGCACACTACAGTTTGAAAAATGTGTTCAATTGTCATATTTTCAGGGCTGAGCTGTGCAGAGTCAGAGGCAGTGAAATCCCTGATAGCTTTAAGAAATACAGGAGAATATAATTTGAATTTCCAGGAGAGATCCAGCTCAGGACAGGCTTTCTGGACTCATTGGGCCAGTCAGATTGCAGGAGCAAGCTGGCAGTCTGGCTTCTATAAGCCTTGGCTGCCAGGCATCCACCTGCCCCAGCTCTGCTCTGTGCCAGCTCTGCTCCGTGCCAGCTCTGCTCCCGATGTCTGCTTGTGCCAGTGGGTGGCTGCTGCAAGCTACAGCCCACAGACAGGCCCAGCCACCCAAAGGCACATGGGTGCAAAACCACGAAGCTTGTGGTTAAATCTCTCTGTAGTCACAATAAAGGCAATGGCCAGACCACCAAGGATAAGTGAGTTTCCGTGGGTCTCACCAAATTCAGTACAACAGGCCACAGGGTGAAGCTGGAAGGTCACAGTTGCTGAGACTTGATGGCAAGGAGAAGATAATTTAGAAGCTTAAGGGCTCTGCCTTCTTCCCAGTTACATCAGTGTCTTTAATAACCAAGGCTTCTGCTCTAGGTAATCACGGAGGGTGCATTTGAAGAACGATTTCAATCTAGCACTGCTCTGAAAATTGAGAACAGATGCTAAAGCTTTAAGGTGTCTTCTTAATCCACTAAAGAATGAAGAAAAACTCCTAAGTACTTTCTAGACAAGGAAGAAATACTCAATTATGAAAAGTCCGTGTTGCAAGGTTTTACATATTGTTATGTTGTAGTAGCTCTGGGCATATGAAACCATATCATGGACAGTGATGTCATTTAAATATACATTTTCTTTCTTGTGTTCATCTGATTCCTCTTCTAGATCCATAATAATAGTAGTAGCAACAGTAATAATAATTGTAAAAATAATTCTTACATCATTATTAGAAAGAGGATGAGCAGCCTATCCATTTTGGATCAAGATATGAATAGTGATGGGAGAGTTTATAAAACATTTCCTGGTGTTATTACACCCACTCAAGCTCCAAGGAAAATTATCTCCAATATTTTGTACTGAACAGTTATCAGTTGCTTTGAGGACATCCTGTTTAAATTTTTTAACTACAAAATTACAAATAATTGAAGATCAAAAGAATTATATTAGCATGTAAATTTTGTCTTTCTGATAAAACTAATGATAGCAAAGATAATTGACCTGCTTATGAAAGAAAGATAATTGACCCGCTTATTAAAGATAATTGCCTCTGAAGCAGAACAGCTAATGCTATATTTATTAAATAGGGAGACTAAGCACACATAAGGATTTGTAGTATAATAAACCATATATGAACTGGTATTGCAAGAAAGTCATGTAAACATGCTGTGTTCATTTGTAAGATTTCATTTTTAAGATTTCCAGATTTCTGTAATTGAAGAAATTAGAATGCATATTTGTATAATAGTTTGAGCATATTTTATTGATCTTTCATATTTGTGCAGTACTTTTATTTATCAATAATAATCTTAAATAATTTGTTTTAAAATCTGAGTTGTGTCTTCATCAAGGAAGTTCAATTATCTTCCACTTGATCATCTATTACCTTGCTGAAAGGAAGGAAAACTGGCTCTTTTGAAAAAAAAGAACTTAGTAGGTCAGGAAATTCATCCCATAGCCTAAAAACACAGTAATAAAAAAAGAAAAAACAACCTCTAGTGTGCACCTTGAAAAGAAAGCCTATTATTCTAATGAAAAAAAAGAAAAAATTAGCAAGTGTCTGTTCTTCCAAAGCTCATTTCCAACCTTGCCAAGCTGGCCATCCCTGCTGTAACCCTCTGACCTCATGTAGCCAGCAGAGCTGCTAGGGGGAGCGGCAGTGTAAAATGAGGATAAATGGCTTACAGGCAGCCATTTGTGCAATATTGGAAAGCATTTCCTTCCAGCAACCATTTACAAAGTACAGGGCTGGAAATGGGCAGAAAGCACGTGCTTTTGGGAGAAGAGGAGTTTTTGAAAGTGCTGCCACGCAGCTAAGGGCAAAGAGAGCATCTGGTGCTAGGCCTAACAGGGAGTTAACAGGACAGCCACCATCTTGCTCACAGCATGACACGACGATGCAGCTAAAAGCCACAGATTTTGAGGGCTTAAGATGGAGCTGTGTCTGTGGGGACCTTGGCACCTTGCCTGGCCTGTCAGTACCAGCAAGGGTAAGCAGTGTCTTCAGTCCTCAGCTCCCGCACTCAGGCCTCCTCCAACAGCACAGACCTCAGGTGGCTTCTGTCAGCTTTTCTACGCAGACAAAAGCACCATCCTTCCAAGAGCAGTGGGCAGAGCTCCTGGCATGCAGCCATTTGTCCATCCAGGTGCACGGCTGCACACAGTTGGGGATCTTCCAGCAGGAAGCACAGGCCCCTGTTGATGGAGCCACAGGCCCCTGTTGATGGAGCCCCAAGCCCCCGCTGATGGAGCCGAAGCGGCTCCTGAAGGAGAGCTCTGTCTGTAGGGAAGCTCATGCATGGCTCCTGGCACCTGAAGCTGGAGATGTCTTGCCTCACCCGTCTGTTTAGAAGTTTTCTAAAATGGATTCTCCAGATGTGGCATACCTGCCATAAGGTGCAGCCAACAGAAGGGGACTGCTTTTCCTGGTTTCCAAGAGTCTTGTGAGTGTCACCCTCTCAGTCCAAAACAGCGCAGCTCACCAGGAGAGGAAAGGACAAGACCTCACGTGCAGTCTCCTGGTGTCTCATTCCCTTAACCCTGTGCCCAAATATCTCCTGTATTACTTCAAATATAATATCTTTTGCCCTCACAAAAACTTTCTGATCTTGTTCCCATCCAAGCTCACATTCCTCACTTGGTGCTAGGCTGCTGGCTGTTACCTCTGAGCAGCCCCTGGAACAATCTCATCTCCAACATCTCCTGTTACACTTCGACAAAAGCATTTTGATGCCTTTCCCCATGCTGCTTCTCACTTTAGGAAGGCCACAGACACAGCTATGCTGTTCTTCCTCTTTAACTCCCTATTTAAAATTTTTCTTTGTCTAGAAGCTAACAAAGCAATTAGCCACAGTTTTGCTACAAGGATGCTGGTGGCTGTCAGGGTGGCTGATCTGATAACATTTTTACTTATATAATTTTCCCCTTTTTTCCATCCTTTATCTCCTTCAAGCACATCATGCATTGTCAGCTGCTGTAGATTTCAAGCATAAGTCATTTTTTAAAGTCCTATTTTCTTTAGGTTTTGTTCTGTGCCTAGCACAGTCGGGCCTCTAGTGGTAGCCTGCTCTCCTTTACTACTAAAATACAAATTATTCTATTTGCAGAAATGTTAAAAATACACTTAATATTGAAATAATTCATTCCTTCACAGTAGCAATGTAATTAGCAGATCTCCTTCTCCTTTCAGATTAGTTGTATTATTTCTCAGGAGCCTGATAAGAGATGTTGATGAGGTGCAAAAGAAGGTAAACCCATCAATTTTTAACCCACACAACAACACTGTAAGGGAGACTTGTCAGAGTACCAAATATTTCTGTGTTGTGGGAATTTAATTGTGCCTTGCCTGCTTCATGGGAACAGTAACCTAGATACAGAGCACAACTGATAAACATAACTCAATATTTGGCATGTTCTGAACAACTGTATTTCAGAGGAAATTATTCAAATTCATTTTTATAGATCATAAGCCTGAAACTAAATTACAGCCAGGAATTTTGGCTCAGCAGAGTTCTCTGAACTGTAACAGCAAAGTCTGAGATAGGGTCTGGGGTTTTTAGCCTTCCAGAAAGTAGAATGAAACTTCCCTTTCTTCTTGTAACATCAACCCAACCACTGTATGTTTCACCCAATAGCAACATTTTTAATTATAAATGTTATTTTTCCATAAAGCTGGACTAAGCAAACAAGTGCTCCAGGTTTAAAGGAATTGCTACAGGTTGGGAGCAAAAGATAAACAGTTCTGTTCAGTTATTTTATTTGTGTACAGGAAAAAGAAGCGATTCAGACTGATTTAATGAGAATATGTCCACTTCATGAAGATTAAAGTGTGCTTTACACTTTGTTTCCAACCACTCGAGGTTTTCTAATGAACATTAAACTCCAATTTTCATGAGCAAATACAACTGGTAACTCCAATTGTAGAAAGTATACCTTCCTTTTTTTTCCATCATCCTTGCAAGGAAAGTATCTTCAAGCCTCTCTGATTGATAAATGAATAATGAATTTAGCTCACTGTGACTCTGCAAAGGAAAACGCACGATGTGAAAATCTCAAAAGTAGTACTAAATTGTCAAATTAAACATACCCAAGACAGTTTCCCACCTACAGATGCACTTGGGTCACATACTTATCTTGAGTATTTACAACTTCCCAAGTAAAACAGTAAAAAAGCAACCTTGATTTGAAACTGTTGTTTTTATCAATCGTTTCTTATGCAGCACCACAGGGAAAAGGGACTACACCACAGAGACACAAACAAGTGCAGAAAATCTGTGTTGCTTTGCTTAAAGTTTTGATAGTATCACAAAGGAACTTCCCACATATTTCAGTCTGACACAATCTTATTTTTATTTCTAAATGCTTGTGGAATTCTGCATACCACTGTACAAATAAAACCCACTTTCTTCTTAAATGATAATTGAATTATTTTAAAATTTAACACACTTCCTGTATCAAATTCCTAAATTCAGCTGAGCTGCACTTAACACTGGGCTTGCAAGGAATGAGAAGAAAAATATTATTTTTGTTGTCTTCACCTTCACTGTGTCTCTGACAGTTGCAAAAGTGTCTTTCAAAGCCCATTCATTTTAAGGTGCTTCAGATTTTGTCTATAACATCTTTGTTTATCCCCAGCAATGATACACTTATCAGGCTGACTAAAAAAAATTCAAAGAAAAACTTTGTTCCACTCTATTAATGAGTTTTCAGCATATCTGATACAAGTTATGTAGTGATAAAAGCCGTATAATCATGCAATTAATTATTTTCTTTTCTTCCATAAATGATGCATAAAGTTTTATTACCAAGAGAAAGCGATAGTGCTCTAGTCACTGAGACATTAAAACTACCAGGCATTTAGGTGGGAAAATGTATACTTAAAATACAAGATATTCAAATAGTTCATATCCACTACAACCCACCTACAGCTTTTTTTCTTGTCTGATCAAGCCCAAAATAACGCTATTATTAACTTTTTATTTCTGGCCTTTATTGCTCTTTATATGAAAAGGTAGTATGCCCTGTTTAGCTTTAGAATGAAACTTTACATAGTCACTTGCCATCTTTCTCCACATTTTTGCTCTTTTTCACATGACGGGTCTTAAGACTGCCAGACTTACACTTGGGAGGGAGTGGCGAGTGAAAGCTGAAACTTCTTAGGGGTGGTGTCCCCCATGCCACCCAGCCTGGAAAGACACAGTGGTTCTGGTTGCAAGGCAGAAAGCTGTGCATGTCAGTGAGACTGCAAAGTTGTAATGTAGGCTAGAAATCAATTCTTGTGCTGATATCTACTAGCAAAAATCCACTCTCTCCTAAAGAATCCTCCATTTTAATGTTGTAGTATTTTGAAACCGTATTTGGTAATTTTTTATGTATCCTTGTACCAGTGTCTTGCCTAAGGAACCTAAAACAAAACAACTGGAAAGAAAAATAAATGCCCAGAGTCCTTCAACATGCACAGAAGTACACTTTATTTTCTACTTCACAAGACACTGCATTCCTTTTGCACGCAGCAGAATCTCATTATTTTGTACCTTATTACAAAAGTCACACAAAATATATTGGGTAAGCCACACAAAAGCCATGCAAAAGTTAAGTTCTTCCCACATCCAGTAAAATTGCTCAAGAGCAGATGCTAAAGGGATGCTTTAATCATTGGATTTGCAGAAAGTAAATCATTAGTTTTGCTGAAAGAAAAGTCATGGCTTTCGCTTGTCTACTAATAATTAAAACTAAAACTGAATTTCCACCATTAATTAAAGCTAAGGCACAGATTCCACTGTATTTCAAGATAACTATACTGTTGCATTCCTCAAGACTTTTGAGAGAAGCAAGAGTTACAACACTGCCAAATAAATTTCTTCACCTTCCATGAAGTATGTAAACAGTGAAATGGAAAATGTTATATAAAAAGAAATGAATCAGCAGGAAAGATTTTTTTTTTTTAAATTCATCAGCATGAAATTATACTAATTTGGAATCTAATCAAGTCTGTGCTACAAGCAGAATTAAGGGTCAGCACAGTATCTCCTTCAAGTTGGATACATTTTGAGTGTTTTTTGTTTAAATAATTCATTCCATTCATAGGGTCCAAGATCAGCATAAAACAACTTTTCTGAGTAATAACTAAGCAGAAACAAATCATATATTGCAGAAACAACATTTAATCAAATATATAAACATTTATCCAGATATTTAACTCAGATTCTGAAGAATTGTTCTGTGTTGGCTTTCATTAATTCATTTGAAATTCAGAGCAGCCTTAGCCAAGAGTAAAAATGCCAAATTGAAAACTAAACTAGCATTATAGAAAGTAACAGATGGGAAAAGGAGAGGTTTAAACACAAAGCTAAATACCATTGCTGGAAATCAAGCACCACCAGGAAAAACAAAAAGCAATTTATTCAAAGGACTAAGCCCAGCAACTGAATGGCAAGAAACTCATAAATCCTTCAGTACAACATTAAAAATTAAAACATCTGCTTTATTATTATTATTACAAACACCCAGGTTTAGTGCCAGTCATTCTTTTTATTCTTTTGTATAAGGCCATCTCTCTAATCAACACAGAAGCAGCCCTGCAGATGTGTATCCACTCCAAAGGTTTTGTGCAGTTTGAAATCTTCAGAATTTTCCCATACTTGAGTTTAGTTGTTAATGAATATTCTGGCTGTTGCTTTTCATCCAACTTCTCACTGTGGCCGTGCTTTCATATGGGAGGTTTAGTGTCAAATTAAGGTCAAATTTTTAGTCTTACAACAAAGCCAAAGACAGCGGCGGGAAGAAGAAACCTCATTTAGGAAATTTTTTCTGTTATGGATTGATTTGGGTTTTTTTAAAGTGAATGGCTGAGCTGTCATCACTCAGGACTAAAACAGAACGTCCTGGAGAGAGAAACTCCCTGCTGCCCAGTGTGCACCATCCCACTTACCCTGCGAAAGGGAACAGAAGCTTCAGCTCAGTGATCTGTTCCAGTGGTCTCTTGCCTGTCCTAGCTAACAGCAGAAACACCTGTCACAGCTGGTAACTCCAAGCACTGTTCTCTCCTCCAGGGTAGAGCAGACCTCCTTCACTGCAAGAGTCAAATTTAGGAAAGTGTAGCAGTATTAAAGAGGACTCACACAAAAGCCATTAGTCCTGCATCATTTCTGTGTGCTTTACACTTTTTTGTCCTTATTTTGATATACAGCAGATGGACATTTTGACTTACACTGATCAATTATGACATCATAAATTAAAATTTTAAAGAAAGTGCAAAACATAAATTATAATCTTGCCTACAACTGGCTAAATAGGGGAACATGAACTGGAAAAGCTGCATGGAGGAAATAAAAGAAAAACTGGCAATTCAAAGTGAACCTAATTTATCACAGGCATGTGTGCAATTGTCTGCAGTTCAAGCATTTAATTAGGACTCTTGTCCTCAGGAAAATAAATTGAAAAATATTCTTAAGCCTATCCTTTATTAGACAGGAAATAAATGTAAAAATATCTTTAAAGTTTGTAACATTCAACTTTTATGTATAATTTGTAGGGCAAATAAGGCAATTTACATTGAAATTTTATTATACATAATAATTTTTAAAAAAAAGAATTATGGTATTAACACTGTTGTTAATTAACATTGTCAAAAAAATTTATTATGTAGTTAACTACCACCAGCCAGCTTCCTATCTTATAGGAATTTCTTTGAACATATCAAAATTAAAATATATAACACAACTGGGATGATAAACTTTCAAAGGCTTTCCTTAGTCTGGAATATATCAGGAAAAGTACCAGGAGAGTTTCTCATCACCAAAGGTCTTTCAATATCTCTTGTTCCAACCAAAGGACGATGAGACTATACTGAAAAAAAAATCTTTTTTGAGGTTTTTATTTCAAAGAAGGATTTATTTAAAAATCGTCCTTGTTTAAACCTATTTGCCTAAACCAAACTTAAATACCTTTTCAGCTGTCCTAAAAATCTCAAGCCCCTCTTCAAACCCTTTCACTGTCTTTCTTATCATCCACTTCATTAGATTTTATCTCTGTAGGTGAAATCCTGTTCCATACACACACAGACCCAAGTGATCTCTTCAGTGTCAAGACTCCAGCTTAAACTCAGTCTGGGTGGTTTAATCCTTTCCACAGAACATTTACTACCAACATATAAATCCTGCTTATGTCCTTCTCTTACCCTGCATGTGCTGATCATACTCTCTTTCCAGGTTATTATTTCTCTAAAAGAGAGCTTTCCTTCACTTCTCTCCAAAGAAATACTAATCTAATAAAACAATGAAGGTCTATAATAATCACTTTTATTAGAACCACTATTGTTTATATGGTTACACCTACTCTTTACAGCTCTCTAGTCCACAAAACCCCTAAGAGCCACAGCTCAGATGGGAGCAATTGGTTGCATTTCTCATGCTGTGAGATAGCCTTGGGTACTGCTGATCCAGCCATCCATCAAAGGTCCCAATTCCTGTTGGCATCAGCCACGTCTTCGTGACCTTGCACAGTGGATTTACATCAAAGGATCATCTCTAAATTAATGCTTCATACTTTCTATGGCAGAAACTTTATGAACCTTTTGACATGGAAAACAGATGCTGGACCTCATTGAAAACAGTCATTGCATTTAGGAACAATGCATTCATACCTTCCCACACTCCAAATAATCGGTACATCTGTCAGAAGTCTTCAGACATCAGTGTGACAGGCACATGCTACTTTGTCAATGTACATGAATTTTCCTTACTACTGTGCTCCAATTTACTCATGTGGTATGCAAGGTGCATGAACACTGGCTGCTCTCTACTTATCACAACATTAATAAGACTCTTTCCAGACTTGGATCCAAAGATTGAAGGCTGAGCAGCGATTCCATTGCAATGAGTCTGCCACTGCTGTTCCAGGTACAGCCAGTTGCATGAGGGCAAATGTGCTCACCGTCATGTCTTGCCTGATGCCAATACTGGTTCCTAGAGGCAAAGGACCCTATCAATTTTCTATTTATTTTAGCAGATGGATAGTGTTCTAGTCTATCTTAGTATTCAAAGCAATTTTATTTTGCCTGCTTCACAGTTAACTCAGAAAATGTGTGCTGGTGGGTGATTTATTCTTGCACGTGACTGAATAACCTAATCCATCATTTGAAAGAGGTTTTAGGCTGTTAATAGGGAATATATTTTTTATATCATCAGAAATAACACCTTTTTTCTCTTTCATACTTAGGCTTCAGCTTATAGTGCATTGTGTTTCTTGATTTGTCAGACTTCACAAATGAAACCACTTGCTGTGAGGTGAGTCGCTGTTCAATTACCAAAGAACAGTTTTGCTAAATGATATAAGCATTTCTTATTGTATAGCTTTTTTTATTCAACAGTTAAATTCTACATCAAAACATCACAATCCTCTGTGTTATATTTGTTCTTCTCAAATTCAGTGCACATTAGTAACCCTTTCAGTGATCAATATTTTCCACAGCCACAGGCTCCTTGCTCAGGCAGGCTGAGGTTCCGCTGTCTTTCCCTGTGAGTGCACTGTAGGCAGTGTGGCAGCATGCAGTGTGTTGCACCTGCTCAGCTTTCTAGAGGACCTTCATTCTTTCAAGAGTGTGCAGGTTTTCTTCCAAGGCTACATCTCATATCCAATATCCCTTGGGAAGCTGCTGCAGGGACTCCCAGAAGTTTTTCCCTAGGTGGAGTCCTTGCTGTCCACTTTGTTTCACAGTATGATTTCTAAAAGGTATTCATTGCACTATCCATAAGTTTATAACAAATTTTTGTAACAACCTAATTGGAATGTAGTCAGCATTTAAAGAAAGGGAAAAAAACCCCAAGCAATCCAAACTCATTCCCCTTCATTCCTTCATACCTCCCCCCCAAAACCAAAACCAAAAACCCCAAATAACCAAAATTAAAACAACAACAACCAGCAACAAACATGTAAGAAGATGTGGAGGTACATGGCCCATCTGTGCCCGGGGTGGGTGACAGGTGAAGATGGTGGGAAAATGAAAAGTGGTAGGTGGCTTGGATGAAGGAGTCCATTTCCATTTATTGAATGAAAGTCCTTGCAGCTGAACAAGGTCTGTCCTTGAAAGTATTTCTGTGTCCAGTAAAATATGAGAAAAATGTATCTGTCTGTGCTATTCCGGTTCCCACATTGACCTTCTAAAATGAGATTTTCAAAATATCACACTTCTAAATGAGAATAAGATGTAGCAGCATAAAAAGGCTTCCTCTGAGACAGAGGGAGAAATGTAATGCATAATAATTTATGAGTGTAAATTGTCAGTTTAAAATAAAATATAGCACAGATATTTGAATTTATAGCACAGGAAAGGTTAAAACCCAAAAATACCACCAACTTTTTCTAATAAATAGTTTTTATTTGCTACTCAGAGTGTCTTTTAGGAATTATTCAGAACTGTCAAAGATAAACAGTTATCTCCGTTGGCAAGTACCTTTCAAACATATATTCACTACAAACTGTGAAAATAACTAATCCAAGTAACATCTACTTCCCATTTTTGTCAAGTACCCAGATTGGCAATTGTCATAAAGATCAAGGAGGCAGAAAACGTTCAAGATTGTTGTGTCTGTGTGTGCACATATTTTCCTATTTGGTCCCAAGAGATTTCCTACAAATCTCAACCTTAAATCATTTCTGTCAATGAACCATAGGGTGAAACTCCCCTACTGATCCCACAGCAATGAAGCAACAAATCCAGTCTGGAACAGTCAATCATAATACTTAGCTTCTGAAAAGATAACTCTAAAAAGAGAGATGTAAAAGTCAGAATCACATTAATAGACATTTCCCCCTCCTCCTTCTCCAACTACACCAAGTGTGAAATGATTGAAGGTTAAGTCCTCACCAGGCAAAGCAGTGTATGCTCAGGGCAGCATGAAACCACCATCCTTATTATCACAGAACCCACTTACAGTGAAAAAACAAAAAAATTTCAGTAAGCACAGCTTTATCAGAAAAAGAACAACTAGTTCTAAGAACATTCACAGCTGAGTGGTGCTGCTATAAAGATGGTAACAATGCCTCAACAGAAGCAATGCCTCCTTGGATCAGTTCATTGCCTCCCTTATCTGTTACTTGGAATATCTTGTTATTTACTGTCAAATATTACCATTTCTTTTCAGCCAACTAAAAATTAACTGAAGAGTAGTTCTTGTAACCAGTAAGTACACTTACAAATGAAAAGTTTAGCAATAAAACCATCAAAAATGTGGAAGTCATCATTATTCTGAGGGTTTACAAAGGAATCACTTCTGCTAATGGATTTTTACTGTACTCTTACCTATAATGGATTCACTGGCTTTTTTCTTTTTTCCTTCTGTGAACCCTTTGCTCTCAATTCTTCTGTGCTTCGTGCTATCTGTGTGGATGTGAAGAGCATGCACAGCCCCTGGCTGAGTGCTTACATACACTAGCAGTACACATGAAGGAAGCAATGAACTGTGCCCACCGGCTTCCCCAGACTGTTGAAGAAGTCATAATTTTTTTTGTCAGCAGAAAATGGTGTTTTGGGCAGAATAATAAATTCTTCAACTTCGTGACTTAGGTCTGAAACATGAAGCACTTGGTCCATGTTTGAGATTTACACTCAATTTTTTTTCCACTCCAATTTTCTGAAACTTTGGTGCCTGAGAACAAAATTCAGGTCCCCTTCTGATCTGATATTAATTATTCATAATTGGTTGGAGTGCTCTAGAAGGAGCCTGGGCATTTTTGTACCTCTGTCTATGCCAAGAGCTGAGGAGAGGGGTTCTGGCTCTGACATTTCCTGGCAGAAAACGACAAACATCTGCCAGCTCCACCACCAGTTTGAAATGTGCTGGAACATCTTGTCTGTGTCCTTCCCCAAGCTGTTGGCTTGCCACGTCACACACATCAACATTGGGATACCCAGCTGCTGTGTCAGCTTGGGCCCCCAAGAGGAGTGACACACACCCCCAAGCTTAGGACCCTCGCTTACACTCCCCGGGACCATGCACTGTTTTCAGACCTGTGGATTAGCATCTCTGGCTCGTACAAGGAAATAAAGGAAGGCTGAAGCTCAGACACTGCAAACTCTATAGCCAGTGGAGGTACCAGGATGTTTCAAAGGATCTGCTTCTTCAAATCCTCTCCCGTCTTGATATGATCCACCCCTTAGGGTTAGAATGAGCAGCAGTAACATCCTCATTTCAATCACTGCTCATTCAGGGGAATGGCCTTGTTGACAATTTATTTTTTGCAACAATATGTAAAATAATTGGAATGAAGAAGCAGTGTAATTGAAACAAAATGAGTGGTGTAATGCTTTCATGATTAAATAAGGCCATATCATTTGGAGTTAATCCATCCACCCTAGAACACCTTTTCAAAGCTAATAGATGAATTTCTGTGTGCAGAAGTTTGTTATTCTTTATATGATCAGTGAATTCTGGTGGTTTTATTTGATTGTTAGCTTTATAAGTGAGAATTCAGGGTATTTAAATAAAACATGACATTTTATCTAGGGGAAGAATGATCTTACTTTAACCTGAAACGCTTTTCTACTCTTTCATTTTTGTGGAGGGGTCAGAGAGTCAGGCTCATTTGAAAAATAACCCTGGACAAAAGAGGAATCCTAGAGGTTTAATTCAGTCTTTCCTTAACTTCACTGGTAGTTGGACCAAGCACTGTCCTAGATGAGCCATGGAAGCAGATCCTCCTTACATTCTTGTGCCTCCAACAAAAGCCTTAATACAAGAGATCAGCATCAGAGTATCCCAGCAGTCACTTGAGCACAGAGGAATCCTGGATGCAGCTGGAGATATGTATAGGCACAAAAGATATAATATAAATTAGGGACTGTTGTGCAAAGCACCTACAGGGACTTGTCTTGTCTGTGAATGCTGCTTCTGTGGTTCATGCAGTAATATTCATTAAATGTTCTGAAGACTATGAAAGGGCCAAAATTGTTCCTGTTGTTTTATCTTGCTTTCACATGATTAATTACTGCCTACCTGTTAGAGTGTTGGAGCAGCAGCAGCTCCCGAGGGAAGCCAGCCTTGACTGGTTGAAAAAGCACTTTACCAGACTCTAGCAAAGCAGAAGCAAATTGCCTCTACAGCAAAAGTGCCTTCTGACATACCAGCTACCTCCAGACTGAAGAATTTTGCCTGCTTCCTTCTCCTGTGAAGTGTCAGGCTGCCCCTTCAGAAAATGTTGGTAGTAATTAGGGCAAAACCTAAGCAGAAATGGTCCTGTGCTGAGTCAATACCACCCCACTCTGAAAACCTTGTAGCCATCCCTGTACCTCACCTCAAAGGCTTCTCACAAGGCTGGCACGAGAGGCTGCCCAGACTCTGATTTCTCCTTATGGGCTCAGCTCCTTGATCTAACATGGGAGAGGAATGCAGCAAGGGCAGTAAAATGACTTATGCTGACATGGTAGCATTGCTAATAATATCTGAACATGTGTGTATGGTTTTCAAGAGAAAAAAGAAAGAGAGCCTTTGGTGGCTAGAAATACTTCACAGGTACTGCTAATTTCCTTCAGAATGACACAGTAATCACAGTACCTTTTTTTTTTATTGCTTTGAAGATATTTATCTTAATACTACTAATTCTTATATAATGACTTTTTATTGAAAAAGTGTTTGTCTAAGTAAGAATCAACACAAGGTATTAGTAAACACTAAGACTACTCAAATTTTAATTACAATACTGCATTGATTAAATTAACTCATTGATTTTTTTCTCAGTGTTTTTATCTAGGATCTTGGACCTTTTTGTTGTTACATTTTTAAACAGTTACTAAACCACATATGTACGCATGTATTTTTACATGTAACAATTAATTGATTAGAATTGCTGCAAATAAAAGCCTACAGTGATGGCCCACACAAAGGAAACAAACATCAGTTCCACATCATAAAAGCAGTCACTTAAAATAACACAGTAAACAAAGGACGGGTCAACTGCTGCACAAATGAAGCACCTCAGAATGATCAATGCAGACAAACCAGTGCCATAAGCTATCCCTAATGAAGTCTTGGAAGAAGTCAGACAAGCCATAGCAAAAGCCACTCCTTTGAAACATTTCATAAATATCAACACTCCCCTAAGAAAAAGAAACAAACAAGGAGACAGCAAGAACTGGCTGAACGCTGTGTTTTCTAGAAGCAGCTTAATTATATCAACTTTGGATTAATGTCAGGAATAACAACACTGACAGTATCAATCATTGCTAGAGCTTCTTTTGCGCATTTTACATCAAGAATAGGCTTTCTAACATTAACCTCAGTGAGAGCTTGCTGCTGAAATCCATCTTCTCAGTTAAAAAATATGTCAGGTATGTGAAGAGGAAAATAAAATGCTTACCATACCCTTGTGTTTCTCCTGGTGGAGAAACACATTACAGACCCCAGCGGCAGGCAATTTCTGCCTGAGGATTTTTACCGACTGCTTTATTGATTACCACCACATGAAGCTCAACAAAAGATCTAATAACAGACTACTCAACACATAGCCTGGGGAGCTGGATGCTTAAAAATCTAGTACAGGCATTTATTTGGAAAGGATTTGTCAGCGCTCTTGGCTGCTTCTGGTGCCATGGGACCAAGTTCTGTCATGGTGGCAATGCCTGGCCCTGCCTGCCCTGGCTTGACCATATTGCTGCCCTCACCTCCCAGCTTGCCTTCCCCCGGGGAGGAGCCCAGCTTTTGCTGCATCCCTACAGAGTTGTGTAGGAGATGATTTTAAAACATCTCTTTTAAATGTCAAACCACTTTCCCCAGCTGAACATGTTACATGGTAATGAGTTATTTCTTGGCCCTTGGTTCAAGGCCAGACAGTACAGTTTATGCTCAGTGTGGGAAAAGAAGCAAAAATTTTTTTCCTGCCTCTTTTCTATTCTGTTTTGTTCTGTAAGCAGAGCAATTACGGTCATACACCAAAAAAGACTTTCCAGCTGTGGAAAGTCCCACAGGAGAAATTTTGAGGAAAAAATTGCCTCTAGAGTATTTTGCTAGAGGGTTGATCTCTGCTTAGTGCACTGTCAATGCAGATAACTGATCCTCTGTGAAAAGCACTGCTGCACTGAACTCCAGATGTGACAGCTGGGAGGATATAACAACATTTGTGACATTTGCATGCCATCAAACACCTGACCCTCAGGAATATCACCTGTCCCTGTATCTCCAGTGGAAACATGATACCAGGCCTGGCCACTCTGCAAGGTATATCTCAAGTAGGTCTAAACATAAGAGGAAAAAACACATGGTGCTAAAATGTTGAAAATGTCCTAAAGATATTTTCAAGAAATACATTAAATGCTCAAGATGTATTAGACTTCTGACAGCAGCTACCCACATCCAGATGAAATAGAACTACAGCTGCTAGAATACCAGGACTGTGTGATTTACAAAATGATTTCTGGGATGTCCTAGCCTTGGGCTCAATATTGATTCACTTTCTATGTCCTGGACAAAGAGCAGTGCTCAGAGCAACATGTGATGCACTTTTCTGAAGTCTTCTTATCATGGGACCGGGCCAACACTTAATTAGTATGTTTCCAGTAGGATTTGCCCAAAGCCTCTGACAAAATATCTCAGCACTGCTCTGATTAGAGATATTAGAGAGGTTTTTCATGCATATATAGATATATGAACAAACACAGATACCTCATCCAAATTTCCAGTGCTTTTATCTTTGTATGGATTGCAACACCCTGTGATGGTATTAGATAGGAGTAATTTGATACTCAACACTTCACCTTATACCTGCACCCATGTTCCTAATCCATGGGACCAGCCATGGACAGCACCACGATTCTCAAACCACTGAAAAAATTCTAGCAGCTCCTATCCCTTCCAAAAACACAATTTAGCAGAATTATGTTTTCTTCTTCCCCTCCAGCTGTTCAATTCACACCGCTCCTGGACTTCCCTTCCTTCAAAACTTCCTGATGTGAAGCCTGGATTCAGTCCAGAAGCAACAGGACAAGGAAGTGTTACTGACCAAAGTGCAATTTTACTCCAAGTTTTCTACATCCCTTAAGTCCACACTGAAACTGTCTGTCCTCTTACTCAGTAAAGGACAGTGCTGGAGGCAGTGGGATACCAGCAAGAGAAGAGGAAAGGTAGGGGTGGGCAATGGTGCAACTAGGACTGATGCAATGAAATGTCCTAGCTCCTACCTTTCCTTTCTGGCTCCAGACACAGCTTCAAAACATCTGAGGCAGTAGGAAAAATTCAGTCCAGCAGTAACTTGCAAGGGAAATACAATTAGTACATTAAGATTATTTCACTAAATGATTTCTTTTGCTCCATCACAAGAGTGCCTTCCTTGACTGCTGCTAAAAAGGACTGTAAACTCCACAGGGGACAGGCTGAAAAACACCACTAAGAGTTACTTGACAGCTGTTTTTTTGCACAGAAGTTCTGCTGGGGTCCTGTGTCTTTGAGTAAAGCTTGTGCACCGCTACCACACGCTTAACCTTTCACAAAGGCTGTGGAGAAAGAAGGGCTGCCACTAGGATGCAAGCACTTTTCTGCATCCCAGGGATATGGAGGACATATTTCGTTGGTTTTTTTCTCCTTTTTGTTTTTCCCCAAACCAAATTGCAGATTATTTTAAAATCTTTTCTTTTGAACTGGCAGTATGAGCACTTTTTAGTTTATCTAACTCTGACATCTAGTGCCTAAGTCCACATCACTTATTAACAGCAACAAAAGCCCAAGGCAGCCCTAGAGGCTAAGACATTTAACAAAGAGAATATTACATCAAATCTGTGTTGTCTTGCACAACAATCTTGCACATCAAATCTGTGTTATTTTATGGTAAGTTTGTTCCTGAGTTCACTTCACAGTTACACCACTGGCTTTCTAGAAGCAGTATCAATTTCAAATAATTAAAATATGTGTAGTGGAAAGAAAGTTTCAAACTTTGTATGTGAGTTCTAAACGTTTTAAGGGGATGTTTCAAGAAGTGGCTGTGTTCTTACAAAGGACATAACTCCACCCTGGCGGGATTCCACCTGCAGTGCTGCACCCACCTCTAAAGGTCCCCAGCATAGGAAGGACAGGGACCTGTTGGAGCAGGTCCACAGGAGGCCACCAAGTTGATTAGAGGGATGGAGCATCTCTCCTACCAGGCAAGGCTGAGAGAATTGGGACTGTTCAGCCTGGAAAAGAGGAGGCTGGGTGTGATCTAACTGCAGCCTTCCAGCCCCTGAAGGGAGCCTAGAAGAAAGATCTAGATTAGCTATTGGGAAGAAATTCTTTACTGTGACAGGGATAAGACATTGGAACAGGTTGCCCAGAGAGAGAAGCGGTGGATGCCTCATTCCTGGCAGTGTTCAAGGCCAGGTTAGGCTGGGCTCTGAGCAACCTGGCCTAGGGAAAGGTGTCCTTGCCTACGGCCAGGGGGTTGGAACTAGAGGATCTTTGAGGTCTGTTCTGACCCAAACCATTCTATGATTCTATGATAATGGCTTTCTTTGCACTACAGGTACCAAAAACATGATTATTTTTGTGTTGATAATTCTTTTTCACAGAAATGTTAGAAGAATGATGGAAGAAACTGTTTGAAGAAGCTCATTTGCAGATACTGTCATTATAAATACCATTACAGCTGTCCTTTTTAGGATGCTACATATCAGCATTTCCTGGGACTGGCATCTGAATCTGAGTTTTCTTCAGCAGCACTCCAAATTCTTGACATGGCTTTTTGTGTGATCAGTTTATCTTAACTTTCAAAGTCAGATATATTAAATCAGCTACTCAGACTTATTGTAGCCACCTATCACCTCTTCTTCTGATGAAACACCAATGCATTTTAGAGGAGAAAGGAATTCCAGCAGAAAGAAGATGAAAGCAGAAGACAAGCTGTCCTCAGATTCAGCCATCTGGGATAGGTACAAAACCTTAGTATTTAGTATATTTAATACAGTTGTATTTCTACTTAGAGCATATATTTCTATTTCTATTTCTATTTCTATTTCTATTTCTATTTCTATTTCTATTTCTATTTCTATTTCTATTTCTATTTCTTTAAACATTATTAATTTTAAACCATATCTTTATTTAATCATTATTTATTATAAGACACAAAACCTTAATATTTCTGAGCTGCAATGAGAACTATGCCCCTTTGTTGCATATTTCCCATTACAACTAAAGTAAAACATGAGTTACCATGCAGTCCCTTCCTGCAATCCAGTGCCAAAGAATCCACAGGTCTCTGCAAGAGTGAGTTAGCCTTTTCACTGATCTCATGTCACAAATCCACTGATGGGAAGGGCTCAGATAAACTAAATGACAGGTGGTGATATAACCTGGAGGGCAAAGAACATGAGCTCCCCACACAGCTGTTTGTGACCAGAAACAGTGACTGTAGGAATTCATCCATTCTTACCCTACGGAAGTTTGAAATTCAGAAGAGGGAGAGGAAAAGAGAGTGAGGAGCAAGTTGCATGCCTTGCACACACCACTGGGTCAAGAGCATGCTCAAGCAGTTACCAGGGAACCATTAGAGCACTGTAGATCCATGTTTTAGCTTGGATTATGATTAGTGCTCACATACGACCTGTTGCTAAAACAAAGAAAATTATTTGCAGTTGTGTGAGGAAAACAAAGAGCCTTGGGCTCTGCCTATACCTTGGCCTAAGACTCTAAAGCCCTTTGCTTACTTACAGAATATCATATCAACAGGGCTGACAAGACAAGACAAGAAATTTGTAAGAGTTAACTTCTGTGGAATTAAAAAATGCTAGAAATAAAATCCTTTTACCAAAGACAGAGACCACTTTTCGACGCAACTATTGATTAATGACCTGTTTTGATCAAATATTTAAGCCATTCTTGTCTAAACTGCATAAAGATAGAAAAAGACTTATTAAAAGAGCTCTCTGCGTTTCTTGGCAACAGATTGTTTGGTTTGTCAGAGTGAAATGCATTTTCATAGGACCTCTGGCGGAGCTTAGTAGGAAGGTAACACACAAAAGTAATTTGACTTGGCAGTCTGAACTAAATGGTTGCATAGTGATGAATGATAACACTACATTTTCATATTTATATAGTATTTTTATTATTTATATAGTACCTTTTAAAAATAGTAGCCCTTCTAAATTTTCTGTAACAGAACCCAAAGAATTTACAGTACCCCTGGAAAGGCAATCCTGTGCCAAAATGGTCAACAGGGACTTAGACCTGAAAGGAGTCAACCTTCCCATAGGCTGCAAGATACTCTTGGTTTTTCAATTATATGAAAATCTGGGAGACTACAGGAAAGAGATGTGTGCTTCCTCTGTATTTCCTCCTCCCAGTTCTTGAATGAATAAATTTTGAACAATCTTCCAAATGCTACAAACAGAAGAGTTCACTGCCCTTCCCATGCTAATGATAGGGTAAGTGCATGGTGTAATATGGCAAAGAACACAGCATGTGGTCATGGCTATAAACACCGTGTGAGCACAGACACAACTCTTTTGCTGGCCACAGCAGCAAATCCTTGAAAATGAATCCTTATATATTATACAAAATATACTCCAAATAAGTCACTTCCATATTTTTGAATACAAATATTTGTGGCGTTACAAGGCTTTATGAGCTGTTTATCATTCCAAGAGCACAGGACTTTGAAAGAAATCCAACCTTTCATTACAGAGAGGAACTCAGCCTTGGATGGTCCTTAGGTCTCCCCCAACAACGGACAGACCTTAACAAACAGACATCACACATAAAGCAGACAGACAACAGAAAAAACTTAACGTTACATCAGTCTTTCAGATTTTCGAAGTTGTGGCTGAAGATGTTCACCAAATGCAACCTCTGTTGAAGGCTTCATCTCATCTGACTTTAGGACCTTGCTTTTTAGCTCAGCTAAGCAGTTCTAGCAATAAAAAGCCAAAACCTACAAGCAACTTCTCTGGTCACTGAAATTTTGGGGTCAGGTCTGTTGTTGAGATGAATTTGCCTCAGCTGAGTCACTCAAGGGAGGAATTGTCTCCTTGCACAACAGCGAGTCTCTTCCACTTAATAACAACTGAGCTGCCAAAGCTTTTTATAATCTTAAACCCATCAGCAGGTTTTTCAGAGGAGATGCCAGACCAGCAAACCCTCCTGTGTAATTTTATCTGTGTGCACGAAGTCCAAGAGTGCAGCCCACAGGAGGGGTGGCAGCGGGCACCGCAGCATGACGCACAATGTTGCGATTCTCAGCAGTGCCCTGGCTTGGGGGATTGATTTGGGGCTCCTGGGGCAAGCTGAAGGCAGTCAAAAATGTGTTTGGGGTCAATCCTAATGTTTCCCTCATCAATATTTTGATATATTTTTTCCCCTTCTTAAACACCTTATCTCAGAGGTGCAATAACCACCACTGATGAGCTTGGCCTTGGCGAGCAGTGGGTCTGTTTTGGAGTTGGCTGCTCCACTGGACATAGGGGTAGCTTCTTGCACCTCCTCACAGAAGTCCCCTCTTTAGCCCCCCGCCCTCTCCCCAGCTGCCAAAACCTTGTCACACAAACACAACACAGATAAAGAAACTTTACATCTGAAATCTTTTCACCAAACTTTTAAAAACTAGTCTAACTGGTACATTAATGCTGATTTTCTATAAATACATTTAAAATTTAAATTTTTGAAGTTTGGGGATTTTCCACTATGTCAGAGAAGATGGTGACGCTTTCTCCCCCAGAGAAACCAAAATATAGTTTGTGTATTATTTAAATTAATAACAAATTACATAACTAGTAGAAGTAGTTTTATGTTACAGTTTGGGAAGGAAGCGGGAAATACTGATACCTCAGGGGAAATGCAAATAGCAAAATGTAATTAGTCATATTCATTTCTGGCCAGAACGTTAGATTTTTTATCTACACACTTATTAAAAGTTTTAGTAAGTGACAACTGGCAAAGACTTTCTAATTGTAACCAAGAGACAGCAGTAATGATGTTTGGCTGTTGCACATCTTGTATCAGGCAGTGCATTTTCTGAAGTGCTGAGGAGACTTTGTGATGGGTCCCAAGTCAGGTCTCAGGAGACAAAGCATCTTTTGAAAGTCCAGGATCCATTATTGAACCACTCTGTTCTCCAGCATTAATCTGACTGATTTGTGATATCTGATGTGAATGTGTGATCAACACACAGCAAGGGAACAGAAGCTCTGTCATAAAAAAAGGGAATATTGTTCAAAACTGGCTTTTTTCAGAGAAGATCCACAGCACTCTATGACTGACTTCTTTTTATACTCAGTGCCACTCATGGCTTCTCCAAAAATTTGATTTCATCTCAGTGTAAGAAATCATTGCAGAAGTAAACCTTGCTGGCCACTGACAGATAGTTTCACATATCTCCTGCTAGTGATGGTACCAAAGTGCACCTTGGCTCTGCCTCAGAGCTGGTCTCCTGAAGCAGAGGTTTCACACCTCCTGCCCACCGTTCAGCACCTCTGCAGACTGCACCAGCCAGCACATACATGCCCATGCTCTGGCTGCATGGGGCACCTGGGACTTTCTTCTCGTGCTGGAAGATCTTTCGGACACAGTGCAGAGCTACCGAAACCTCTGCAGCCGCCAGCAGAGGTGTGACAGTCCTGGACACATTTTGGAGCTGTTTCTCAGTCTGGGGGAAGAGCTGGGAGTGTTTGTGGCAGAGCTGGTAAACAGCTTAGACTAACAGAACACTTTCAGAGTTTATTTCTTTCTGAATTTGGCACATTTCTTAATTTTCATGTATTTTCTTGTAGATTGACATAGTCTTAAGCAACTGTTTTCCTCTGTAACAAATGCTGTGAAGATAAACCCCCAGTATCAACACTGGTAGGCATCATCTGCACAGCAAAAGATCTTTAGTTTTTCTTTATTTGAAGACTACAGGTCCACTTATCTGCTGAGTCTTCATCAGACCTGTATGGTACCATTTCACAGACTTTTTTTTTTTTTTGAAACCTGTTGGTACATCTTACCAGCTTCATTTTTCTTCCTATATTTCTTCCACACTTTTTTTCCAAACTGAAGCAATAGCACTGAATGCAAAGGCAACCTGTGTAATAGTAATTTCTATTTTTAGTCGTACAATGAAGAAATATACACTTTCAGTGATGTCAACAATATTGAAAACATACATGTGAATTTTTTTTGGAAAAAAATCAAATATGAATATATTGATGGTGTACTTCAGGGCTAAACATCAAAATGTGTAAGACTAGTTCAGGCATTCAGAAACTGATGCATTGTTTCATCTTTATTTTTCAGAAAGACAACCTAAAACCCAGCCTTAATAAATGCAAAATAATGAGTGCCGCTCCAGAATTTCTTGAAAAGTTCTCATCCAGAATAATCAGATTGAATTTATCTCTTGAAGAAAGTAAAATTCTTCTCACTTCCCCCCAAGTGAGCAGAAGCTTAGGGGGGTTTTTAGTCAGTATTACAGAATTTCCAAACAAACTACCAAGATCAGTTATCCTTACTAATAACTCTCCAGTTTTTCCATGAACTTGGACCAAAATCCACAGTTAATATTCACTCTTTCCCCAACCCATAACTCTGGGCAGCAGTACTAAAATGTACTAATTTGAGCTAACTCTGCTACAGGATTTCAAGAAGAAATGTTATTTTTTCCCTTCCTTTGGCAGGTTATTTTAAGGTGTCAATTCAAATTTTTGGCACTACATCAAATCTTTCTGCGGAAAAGCTGTTTCTATTCTCCACAGGACTCTTAAATGTAGAAGTAATATACTTCATTCTCCACAAATTGTAATTTTTCCATTATCCTATTACTATAATTTTCCACAATGCTCTTGATGGCCTTCTTGGCTCTGCCTTACCAGAAGAAAGGGTTTTATTCATTTTTGTCTTGATAACTTTTTCACCATGAAGGAGGTGGAAGCCTTTGGTACACGCAGCTTGCTTTGCAGCAGAAAAGAGAAGAGCAGTAGCTGTGGCTGCACTGTGAAAACATATATATTTCACAGCTCTGTATTTCATGGGAAGAATAAATCTAATAACTGCAGCAATTATAATAATAGCAATGATCTGTGCAGTGACATTTTACAATGCAGGAAGATTTTCAGACCAACCTTGACTCCAAGCATCCCTGTGTGACAGAAAATGCCCCTGAATGGTCCCTGTCTGAAATGTCCTGTGAAGATAAGGACCCATTTTTTTTTTCACAAAGGCTGCCATCTTACCACAATAAATCCCTCTCTCAGCATGTCTCTCTGGACAACAAGGTGCTGCTGACTGCTTATGAAGTCACACTTCATAAGCTCAGAAAACTGAGAGTATTAAATAATGTAGCAATACAAAGCAATTCACTAGGAAAATGCACAATGCAACAGATCTGTTCTCCCAATTTTAGATGCTTCATTGCTCCATAGTGCCTTACCCCAAGGTCTGAACTGCAGTGGTACTTCAGGTAATCCCAGCTGGAGCAAGGCACTCCAGGAAAGTGAAGACTTCTGACCTGAGCTGCACAGGATTCAGGCTGTGTCCAGCAATATTTCCTCTGCAGTGCAAATTATTCTTATTGTGTCAGCTCAGGACATTGGGAAAGAAAAACATTTAGAAATGGGATATCATGTCCAACTTACCATCATAATTGTTTGGGAGGAGAGAGACAACGGCTGTGCTTTTTCTGCTCAGCCAGGAATGAACCTGCCATTTTGGATTTTAAAACCAATTAATCATGGCTCCAATCAGTTTTGATCAGTAAGCAAATGTTTCATTCCATTCCTTGTATAACTTTATTGAAAGCAGGAGTCAGATTTTTAAGATTTTTGGTTGGATGTTTGGTTTTGAGAACTATTGCCTTCCAGAAACAGCTGCTTAAGAGGTCAACGTGTGCTGCCAAAGGCAAGCACAGCAAAACTCCCAGGCAGTGAACTGCAGCATCTGCCCTGGGGAGATGGCAGCTCTCCTCATGGAGCACAAGATCATCCTACCATTGTTTCCTTCAGCTTTCCAGTCCCAGAGAAAGCTGGGACTGAAAGAGGGGATCCCTTGCCAGAAGGCATTGAGAGAGACTACAAGAGAGAATTGACTCTCAGCAAGGCAGCTTGAAGGACGTTTGCTGAAAGTCCTACAATCAGGAGCTCACAGCTAGTCTTGTGCAAGGAGAAGATTTCGGTGTGTTTTCTTGCCCCTGCACAGGATTCAGAGCAGCTGGTAGGATTAAACACTTACCATTCCTTTTCTGCTGCACCAACAGTTTTTGCCATCTGTATGTTAACAGCCTTAGCTTTATAACATTCAGTGTTATAATTGTCTCTGGGAGCTGAAAGATGACTGAAATATAAGCTTTTATAAAATGAGCATTTTCCAAATCACTCTGCCATGAAACAGTCACTTAAGCTAACTGGAAAAAAAAAAGATACCAGTTCAGAAGTTCAGGTGAAGTTGAAAACAAAAGAGAAAAGTAGATCATACAATTACGTTGCAAACATCTAATTCTGTTCTGTTGAATCAGTACCCCAGTGGAACAAATGGCTCAAAACTGTGCTAGAAAGCCCCAGGAAAAAACCCAAATCCATTCCAGACTCAGTTTATACCAATATTAAGCCTGAGAAGAGCTTGCCCGAACAATTAGTGCAGGTCCTTATTAAGCAGGCAGCTGCCTTGTAGGTCCTGCAACAGTGAAAGCCTGTTAGCCCAACTTGAACATCAGCTGTCAGTGGAAATAGCTGCATGAAGAGGCCAACAGCTCCACACAGACTTGCAGGGTGAACAGAAATACTCGATTTTGCTTGCATTTGCAGCACAGCACCTCTGAATTTAAGTCAGTCCCCAATTCTTAAGGCCTTGGAATAAGCGTGCAAAATTGTAGGGTAGTTATTAACACTGCTGGGGAAAGTAAAGCTGTAAGAACCTCTCAACAGGTTCATCTGTTCTTTTCTTGGTCTTCTTCCTGCTTTAAAAAGGCTGATGACAAACAGAGGATGATACTCTCTTGCCTACTGAGAGATCCTTTGTATTGAAGCATTAACTCAATCATCTGTGAAGCTTTTCAGAAATCTTCAGCACTGCAGCAAAATTTAGCAAGGATTAGCTTCCAGCTGGGAAAATAATAGGTAGAAGTTTTGTGCCTTCATTCATGGGAGAACAAATACATGGATATCTCTACACAAAATGGTAGCAATTTCTTTTCTGTGTATAAATAATTGATGATAACTTGATGTAGGGGAAGGTGGTAATGATTTTGAAATTCAGCCCTGTAGCTACAACATAGTATATTTAAATCTTTTGGCCTCATACCTATATTTAGCCTTACTCCTTCAACCCAGAAGGGCAGTGAAATTACTACAGTGAGCATTTTTATCTGAAATTTTTTTTTTCTAGGTTGCTGCAGCATTTGCATCACCTAAAGTTAGATAGAAAGAGAAACAAAAGCTTGGGATTTAAATTCCATGGCCTGTTACAGTTAGTTTAAATTACTGCATTACTAAATTAAAACCCTATGTAGCCACTGTGAATTACACTGGAAACGAGCAAAACCTGTGATTGCCTTGCCCAAAAATTCAAGGTGGTGCCTGTAACAGTTTCACAGAGTTTTGGCTCAGGCTAAGCATGCTTGAAACAAAACTATGCACCTGGTTCTCCTACAGCTCAGGCCCAGCAGCTCCCTTGCACAGAGCCCTTTTGGGAACTTGGTGATAATCTCAGGGGTGTGCTCCTTTTTCTAGAGAAAAAGAGGACTATGCCAGGTCCTCAGCACCAAAAAAAAAAAAAAAAAAAAACATAAGTTCCCTGAGGGTCCTACAGGACGAGCTACCCATTGCTGTGAGCCGGGGCTTGGGCAGGTCAGGACCTGGGCAGGGATCTGACAGGACCAACAGTTTACAGCTGAGCGAGGGGGTGGGCAGGACCCTGCACTGAGCTGTTGTGCTCCTCAAGGAAAAGAAGCCACAGAAGCACATTTTCTTACTGCACTTGGGGATTTATGATGGATGTGCACTTTTGAATGCTCTGTCAGGTAAGGGAATACCATTTTTACGTGACTTTTTTTCTGAGGTAACTTTGACATTCCTTGAAAAATGCTAGTATACTTTAGGCATCCTTGGTTCTTGTGATGACTGTGTTTTACTGGTGCTCTAGTTCCTACCTGTATTGTGTCCCAGCAAGTCAGTTCTCAAAGCCATTGCCAGTGAAGAGCATTTTAACCAATGCTCTGGTCCATGATGTGGTTAAATTGTGGGTTAAATTGTGACTGCAGAAATCCTGTTGGAGAAGGTGAAAAAAGCAACTTATTTTTGTAGCTGAATGGTTTGAGCACAAAGTACTAGTTGTTTACTTGCTTTGTAAACTGAGAAATATGAATGCCCAAGCTCTGCTTTTTTTCTTCCATGGTTGTACTTTTTTAGCTGTTTTGCCAAGCTATTATGCCTGCACCTGACAGGTTGCACTCTAGTGTGGGAGGAATAAATCGGAAATGTCCCAGAATATCCCTCTCTGTCAACATCTAGGGTTTTTTCAGTAGGTGCAGAAAACTTCACTGTTGGGAAGAAGAGAAAATGGTCTACCCTAATTTTTTTTCTAACTGAGGGAAACACTGAGGGGAAAAAAAAGTGCCTGTGCAAAGGGTATGTGGGGGTAGGGGGAAAGTAGGGAGTGAAACAATTCATATATTTACATTCTGGGATGAGGAAATGAATGATATTCCCCAACACTCCAGTTGATAGTACCACAGTGGTAGCTGATTAGAAGAGGAAGCATTTATGTTAATGATCTTATTTTGTGATTCAATTTCTTTCAAATTCTACCATCTGTTTTAAAATTCATGTTTCTCTTAGAACGCTAATAAGTACACGTGGTTTAATGCTGCATGCTAGTCACCAGTAGCTCTTGCTGATTTAAATGAAAATTGTATTTTGCCTCAATCTGGTCTGCTAGGTCTGGTCCCTCTTTGAATTACAGTTTCTGGAAACTGCTGTAGAGAAAAAGATTTATAGCAAGATACGTTCGCATGTCTGTTCTGCTTTATTTGGAAATGGTCTGTCAAAAATGAGGCTGAACTTTGTAATGTTTGGAATTGTGTTTTGGGCCAGGGGACTCATTTACGGTAGGCCAGTGTCTGGCTTTCTTCATTGGCTGCTGCATGGCAGTTTTCATAATTAAAAGTGGCACTGTTTGGGCATTTGTTTCAGTATATAAGTGAAAATTTATTTGGCTATTACTAAACACAAGTCTTCCAAAATGGGAAGTTAATTGGTTGGTGAATGTGAAGTTTCTTCCCAGGCAAGGCAGGAAGTCAGTGGTTTTGAACAGTTTCGTGAAGCTCTTATCAAAGGGGTGATGGTGAATGCTTTGCATTCAGGTTTTGTACAAAACTTTTAATGCCTAAGCCCTTCGATGGCTATGACACAAAACAAGTCTGATGGTGGAAGTTTTCAGCAACATCACACCCCCTCTCTCAAACCTGAGCGTTTAAGTTTTCCTTTAAGACTTTTCTGCAATAAAAGAGCTTGTGTGAATGTGTGTGTGAAGCATTTATTTATGCAGCTGTTCAAACTGATGGCACAGAATAGGCAGGGAACAGGAGCAAATATGGGGTCCTCAGCTCCGTCACACAACAGAAACAGAAACTAGAAACTTTTTTTTTATAGTCATGTGAATGGCCATCACTTTCCTCTAGAGCCTGCAATAAGCAAAGAATACAGTCAAATGCTGAATTTGGCTGGCTCCTGCAGATCTCTATGACTCACCTCTGCTAAAATTAGTTAATCGTCATTTGTAACTTGTTGCTCAGTAAACACAGTTTAAAAACCCTAGAAGACCAATCAACATGAAGGGAAGGTGGCAATTAATTTTTTTTCTTGAAGGCAAACTTGAAAATTAATGCCATTTACTGGTGTCTCTGACAATGTCACAAGATGGACTGTGGATGAGCAAGCTGCAGTATTTTCTATCTCCCTGGTGTCACCTCAGACTCACTGCTGCTGGGTGATGTGTGAAAAGATACAAACCCTAGACAGGGATTTTTGCTGCAGGTTTGAATGCCAGTAGATAGTACCTTTGTTCTATAGCAGATGCTGGCCAGCACAAAAATGGAAAAGTTAAAATGTAAAAGTTAACATTAAACTTGCCATTTAAACTCTTAGTGACAGCCATAATCATTATTAGTTCAACCAAAATAAACTAACTTCAATAAATACATGTTTTTAAAGTTAAGGTCTTTCTTTTAGTTGTTTTCATGTGAAGCCTTTCTCTCTCTGAAGATGATTGTTGAGATAATAGTTTTTGCATCTGAAATAACAATGCTGCACTAGTCAAGCAAGTTATAACAGGTTTGGTGCTACAGAAAGATAGACACATCTTCCCAAAACTGTGGATTCTTTTTCCTGAAAGAGTGACCCTTAACTCAATTTTAGCTCAGATCAATTCATAGTTGGACATTAAACTTAGGCAGCTGAAGAAGATCCCTGGATTTGCATTTTTATGTCTTTTTTAGTACCAAAAAAATTCATCATGAGTAAGTATATTTTAAATGTAGTAATAAAACTTAATCAGAAATAACTGTCTTTAATTCTGAATGTTAGAAGTCACATACAAGTCTCACACCTTAAAAAAAATTCATTTGCTAAGAGGATTAGATTGGATCTTCTAATTCTCATTCAATTTCCTCTGCTTTACTAATAAATACCCATTCAAATTATGTCAGGCTCACCATGCACCTGATCCCAAGAGATGCTGAGTGTCTGGGCCCATGTGGACCATCACTGATGTCCTGCTCCAGCATCACTCCTGCTTTCTGAGAGCAGGAGCTCTTCTGCCCTCTCTTGTCCTGGCTTTGATTATATGCAGTCAGTGTTTCTTCCAGGCTGGCCTCCAGCACGTTGCAGTTCTTTTGATGTTTATGCTGGAAAAGGATGCCATAGCTGCAGCAGATTTCACAGGGCATCAAGCCTGTGGGGGCATGTCTGTACTTAGGTTTCTCCTTAGTGTATTCACTTGGGCCTTACATGTGTGCAACTAATTCTGTGTTTCAGGAGGCACTGTATAACATGAAGTGAGATAAAAATTGCAGGTGTTTGTGTCCTGCTGGCAGTCATGGGTAGGGAGGAGAGAACAATCACATGCACAGAAAAATCTGGGATTTCAACACCAGTACTGAGTGAGTCATGCAATGTAACTACAGCAAAAATTTGTCCACTCAAGGTGTCACCAGCCCCCACCACTTTGACAATATAGCATGTTGGTGAAAATGGTGAGAACTCTGCTTTGGCATGTGTCATAGTCAGGGGTTTGCAAATTATTACTAAAAATGCCATTATGAGGTGAGACTTGAAATGGGTGTGGGTGGGGAAACAGAGGAAGGGGACAATATATTAGGGGCACCCAGTGGGACAGTGATGGCATGGAATTGCCACTGCTGCTTCTGCGATACTTTCATTTTGTGAACAGGAGCACAGAAACAAGCTGGAAAGCATATTTCAGCATATTTCCATCCAAGAAGTTTTCCTTTTAGTGGTTTTTACAACACTACAGTGCAGCACTGTGCCAATAAAGGAGATTGATAGCCGGTCTCCCGGAACAAAGTGCCTCAGCAATCATCCAGGATAGCTTGCCAGTGTTCCTGGGCCTGCCAGAAACAGGCTCTGAGCCACATGTGGCACCTTTGGAGCAGCAGGATACCCTGGAGGCTTCTGTCTGTACAAACACAGGGGCACATACAGTCGTGGAGTGGGGAAACTGAGGAAGTCATGAAGGGAGAAAACAGCTGGAAGCTGTTTGCACTGAAGAGCAGCTCACCTGATATACCATTACCACCAGTCTCCCCTTGAGATTTTCCTTAAGAAAGTGGGAGCCATTGCCTGAGTTGAGATGGACAGCATTGCTGGAGAAGGTCAGGTGGCAGCCAGCTGCTCTTTCTTGGGACAGACTGAAGGGAGTCAAAGGTTTGGTAAGTCGGAAGCAGTGCCCTTGCTGACTGGGGCAGGTTGAGCCTGGGAACTTCCCTGTGGTTGTGTGTCTCTGCTGCTGCATTTGACAGATGGCTCTGCTCAGACAACTTGTAAAGACAAATAGAAACAGTCTTGGAAAGGTGGGAGGAAAACTAAATGGATGAAAAATACCCAGAGAGTCCTGTATTCATCAAACCATGCACTTACTGCAATATTACAAACTTCTGAGACACCTCAAATTGCACTAAAATAATATACAGCATGCTTGATAAAATTTTATTTCTCTTTTTGAGATGCCAGACTTCCCCTGAGGCATATTTATAAGTTTCCTTTGTATCTAGTTCAGTAGGAAAACATTCCTAAATTGGTTAGAGAGGGGGTTTTTTTAGCTCCAGCAGCCAAAGCTCAAAGCAAACTCCATGACAAAAAGTTTCAACATACTGATAAAAGCTAGTGGTGTTGGGGTTTGAATCAATTATGTATGTATTAGGAAAAAAAAAAAAAGATTAGCCCTTTCTTTTAGTAAATGGGGGTGGAGGGCAAGATTACTGCCTGTGAACTTCAGTGAATAGACAGCTATGTAAACTGTCTCAGGAAGAGCATAGAGGAGTAAAACTGGCCATAATTAAACCTTGGTTGGAAAATGTGAGAAAGTCCTAACTCAAGCACTAAGCTCTGGGACAAACCCTTGTCATAGTAACTGAGCAGTGGTGGTCAGCAAGAGGAAGGGTTTTGGCTCATGGAGGGAACAGAATTGGGTGCTCCACTCCCTTTGTTAGCATCCTTAGAGGTTTTGTGGTCTTCCTAAAAAGATAAATGTCTACTGTGGCAGCTCCCTGGTGGTGCTTGTTTGAAAAGCGCAAAGAGCAAGTCCAAAATATTTCAACTGTCTCATTTTATCTCTGTAGTAAGAGACTGAAAGTTTGAGATATAAACCAATAATGATCAGTACTTAACTATGTATGTAATAAAAGACATAATTATGTTTGTTAGATTGAGTCTTTTGTTAGCATGTCCCAGATCACGCTGAGATGCTGGTCAGGCATGATATCAGGAGATGTAAAAAAGACAGAAGAAAAATAATTTTAATTTGTTTAATTTTAGCTTGTGGCTCTGCTGTTGTTCTGTGTTTAAATCATGAAATATTTCAGTGATTTCTTTTTTTTTCTGGTCATATCAAACAAATATACTTTGGTATAGCTTGTGAAAGAAGAAACTGGATTTCAGCTATGCTCTCTATATGAAGACTTGTACAATTGCTTGCTACAAATTATAGTGTAGTAAATAGAATTAATATTGTGATGTGACTGAGAAGTGACCTTTCCCAGTCTCCAGCACATAGGCTTGCTCTCAGAAATGTACTGCTCTGAAAAGCTAATGTGTGTGCCGGACATACTAAAATGAAAAATATAATCTGATTTCTCCTCACCCCAAGCTGTCACCAAGCTATAACAAGTTATTACAAAAAATGGTGCAGGTCTTTGAGCCTTCAGGGTTGAGGTGTGCTGCTTGCTGGCATGCCAGCCTGCTGCAGGGACATTCTTTACATTATGTCCTCCAATGGAAAATTCCACACAAACAGCAGCACTACCATGTTGCCAATTCTGCAACCCCAGAGCACTTAGGAATGCAATTTATACCTTTTCAGATACATTAGGAGGAGTACACAAATGCAATTTTACATGGTGTCTTGATTTTGAACACTGTGAGACTCATTTTAATTCAAGCCAGGTTAAGGTTAAAGCAAGCAAATATTTTACTTATGAAACTCATACAGTTGACAGAGGTTTTTGAAGATGCAGGACAGAAAGGAAACTGCATGCAGTCAAGATGTCACATGAGCCAAACTTTAAAGGTTTCTCTTCCCACAGCCCAGTGAAAAATGTAACTTACTCCACATGCATAGCCATGATTCCTGTTGTCCTGAACATCCTTTGTCCTTGAGAAGCAACCTTGGGAGGTATCTCAAATGGGGGGCAAAGGGTGCCTGATCGTTTCCCCTCCCTATAATTTGTGGCTTGAACTGAATATAAGGATGCAAGGATATCCTTCAACCTCATACCTTTCACAAATGTTTTATTTCCAAACCTTGTTACCTTCTGGAAATGCTGGTGATGGTGGTCATGGCCAGCTATTGCCATCTTCCATCTGGATAACCAATGGATTTTATTTAGTTTTTCTTCTGTGTTTGGTTTGTCTTCTGTGTGTCCTCATTCAAGTTGGATGGGACCTCTGGAGATCTGTAGTCCAACCCTTGCTCCAACATGACCAACATCTAAGTCAAATCAGGCACCCAGCATCTTGTCCAGGGGAGTTTTGAGTACCTGAAAGGATAGATTTGACATGCTCCCAAAGCATCCTTTTGCATCCTTAACTAGCTTCCCTGGAGGGGAGGGGAAAGAAAGGTTAGTTGGAATTTCCCTTGCTCCTACCCATGACCACTGCTTCTCATGTTTTCACCGTGCACCTCTGAGAAGGACCTGCCTGTCTTCCATCCAGCCCTTGCCATCCTAGTGCTGGTGGCAGCCATCCCTCAGGTCCTGCCTCAGGCTGAGCATGCCCAGCTCTCTCTGTGCCTGCAGTGCTCCAGCACTTGACCACCTCAGTAGCTCCCCCCGAGCTGCCTCTCTCCTCTGGATGCACAGGCAGCGTGCTGCAGCTACCCAGCAGGACAGCTGGTCTCCAGGTTTATGTGGAATCCTTTCCCCCACGTGCTGAATCCCTTTTTGTGTGACCCACATTTTCCTCAGTCACGCCCTACATTGCTGTGTAGGCAAGATCAGTGCCCACATCTTGCTGAGGATGACACTTGACAGTAGAGAAGTACTTCAGAGTGATACTGGGGTAATCTGGGATGAGTGAGCTTCTCCATCTTCTTGTCGGCATTCTGTGTGTAAATAATATGCATTTGACCTACCATTCCTGTAAACACTGGCTTGATGATGTTCCCTCAGTACATCAAAAGGCTGTGACCTAATGTCTGTCCTCATGTAGCCAACATTTGACAAGTTATTGCTGAAGATGCATATTATTTCTAGTTGTACTTATTGTTTTACTATTTAGTTCTGAACTCAGGGTGACTACTGATAAAAATAACACTACTTTTAAACTCTCCAGTAGGCTTCTCCTAATTTTTTTTTTTCATGGGAAGTTTAAAACAGTTGCTTGTTTCCTTTTTGGTCGGGGGCAAAAAAACCCCAAAGAGCATATTTCTAACCCAATAGCTCTTTAAAAAATATTAATAATAAAATTTCAGCATTGAAATATCAGCTCACTGAAGTCAATGGCAGCAATTTTCTTGCTGAGCTTTTTTTACACTCCTTTTCCACTAAAGGAAAAAGGTTGAATTAGTCAGAAATATATGTTGACTGTGGGGAATTTAGTTTAATTCAGTGAAATCCTTCCCTGAGTCAGAATAATGTCTTCCCTCCTCTTTTGAACCCATTTTTAAGCCTATTTCAATTGCATATATGATCTGAGATTATGCAAGTGTGGTTATCAGAGAAACACCTCCACAGCAGCAATATTCCTTAGACTATAGGTGCTTTCACTGATAAACATGGCTGTGACCACTGGGGTGGTTCCATCAGGCTGGCAGGATCCTTTCCAATTCCCTTAACGAGTTAGAGGAGAGTGTCTGGAGGTAGAGAAATACTGCAGGATAGATCCTGCCACAGGAAGCATCTTACTCCTCTTTCCTCGTCACTTGCATCTCATGAGTAAACTCCTCCATGCTGCAGCAGTGGCTGTCTTCCACAACTGGATGGACTTCAAGCCTGAGGAGAGCAGACTGAGAACTGGGGAAAGGAAAAGAGGCAGGGTAGGCTTTGTCCCTCAGAGTGCAACAGCTTGGATAAGTCTTTGGTAACCTGTTTACAGAAGACTACACATGTAGAAGGGGAGGTAAATTATTAAGGACATAGAGCTATGACTAGCCAAGATTACGTACATCTAAAGGCTTAATTTGCAGTATCTGTGCTAAAACTTATCAATCAAATCCTTTTGGCTTGGGTAAATATTCCTGATTAAATCTGAGGGGCAAGAGACCCAGGAGATGGTGCTGATGCTGTAGGGCTATCCCTTGGGAGTTGCTTCCTGCCCCTGACTAGAATAAGCTGGCACTTTGAGCACAGTGGTGTCCTGCCCAGCACCTAGGGTGTGCCTCATTTTTCACATCCCAGGCTACTGCAAAATTATAGTTCATCTGTCTGGGCCAATTAATTCTGATATTTAGAAGGCTTTTTTGTTTCTTGGTCAGATGAATCTCTCAACTAAAGAGTTAGAATTACTACTTTTCACATTAATCTTTTAAAAGTTCATTTTCTGTGCCTGTGTGTTGAGACCTCGGTTCAAAGCAACAGCAGTGTAATAAGTTGTTCCTGCTGGAGATAAGCCAGGGGAGCTATTCAAAATGCAGTGAGAACTGATAGAATCTGGCTGCCTTAGTGCCTTGAAAGGGAGTCTTAATTTCTTTTGAAATTGGAAGTTAACCAAATCCCTACCTTTTGAGCATTCATTGTGCAGTTTTGAGGTTTTGCATATTTATTGTCCCTGGGGTTCCCACTAAGGCAGGTATTTCCATGGAGCTGCCTCTGGCTGCCTTGGAGACCTGGCAATGGCAGCATCCCCAGACCCTGCTTGAGAGGGCAACACCCTTCTCTGTGCCCTGGGTTTCACCTGTGTAAGTCAAGATATTGCTGGCACTGTTCCATCCCTTGGCTTTCTCTACTAAACTTGTCTTCAACAGAAAAAAAATTAAAAAGTAATAAAAAATCTTCAAGCCAAGCTTTGCTTCTTTGCCCTTTGCCTGGATATTTCAGGGTATGGAAATATAAGCATATGTCTGAGGTTTATTAGGTGTGCACATTTTTCAAAACCAGATGTTATTTTAAACATTTGACATTGGGTTTTGGCTCTGGAGGTGTTCTACTGCATGCAGGCTCTGGTCCATCACAGATGAACAAAGCCACGGCAGACTTGAGACTGATTTTGTCATCCTTTAGGGCTGGTGAATGATAGGCATTCACTTGCTAAAACTGATGAATTAGTTGCAGAACAGAGGCTTTGTCCAGTGAAAATCTATTCTGAAATGTTATTGCACTGAGTGTCTTTGATTTTGATAGTATAAGTACTTCATTAAAAAAAAAATATATATATATATAAAATAAGCTCATATTCACGAGAGTCTGTTTCTTGCAAGCCTCTAAAATTCTTCACTTAGTATCAGGTATTGCAAAGTTGAAATAAAAGTAGCCAACATTAAAAAAAAATAGACATCTTTCATTTCATAAAGTTGTATGTTAATTGCATAATCAGAGCTTTCATTGTCTCCCTAATTTAAATTACCATTTGTCATCCTGTCATCATTGGCTGATATGAGTAATGACTGTTACATACTGCTCTCAGTCTGGTACCTTGCACCTACAAGGATTCACTATGATACCATGTTTCACCTCTCACCTAACTGCTGCATTTTGTCCTGTCACTGAGCTCAGCTACTTTCAAAGCCTAGCTTGAGCTACTGACTTTTTTCCCATTATTTCCATCAGGATTTTTTTTATAGGAATAGTGTGGTCATATCAGAAATTCAGTTTAATGGTAACAAGGTTTTGAAAGCTACGCTGATTGAAAAAGCTAGAAAAACTTTTCCCCTGTCAGGGTTGCACTCACATTCATCCCAGCTGAAGTTACAGTGCTTTTCCAGCACAAGTCAGCTTGGTGTGAAACTTCTAGTTCCAAAAAAAAAAAAAAATAAAAAACCAACAACAACAACAAAAAAAAAAAAGCCAACTAGTAGAATCTTCTAAGAACCTAACACAGAAGCCACAAGCAAGCCTGTTTTCTTGGGGTTTTTTTTCCCATGTTATAGGATAACTGCTCAAGACTTTAGGATCTGATTCAGATACAGGACTTCTGATCAGATTCAGGACTTAAGAACTGGCTTTCATGTTTTGATATGTAAGGAATCAAAATCTTCATTTTGCTCTCCAAAATTTTGATGAGTATTACTGGAAGAAATAGTTGTAGAATTATCACTTCATCTCTTACTAAATTAGTGCTTAGGCAAATATTCATGCTTAGCTTTCATAATCTTTTCTCTAGCCCCTCTAGAACTACCACCCCTTTGACACTTTTCTCCAAGCTATATATGAACGTCTTTGTTTCGGATTATTTTTCCTCAGAGGTAACATTTTCATATTTTCAGGCCAAAGCATCATGTCACCGTCGGTGCTGAAATTTTTCTCATTGATGACTGGAACATTTCCAGGTTGAGGACACTTCATAGCCCTAATAATGCCTTTATTTTCTCATTTAAGACAGGATTTTAGATGTGTATTACAAATAAATGTACCAGATATTTATTTCTGGTTTGGATTGGTGCTTGCTTTAAATCTTGCTTGTTTACAGCCCTCTTGGTTCTCCACTGCTTAGAAGAACAATTAGTCTGATCTACCTTGAGGGCTGGCAAGGGATTTGCAGGCCCTCTGTTATCTCTTTCAGCAGTGGATCTGGAATTATCCCAATTCCTTGACACCCTGCTGTTGTGCAGTCAGGTATTTGAAACCTCTCTCTCCCTTTCTCTGAACTCCATGGTGCATTAACCAGGTCTGGGTAGTCTAATGCCTCTGGGCATCAGGAAGCATCAGGCATGTCCCAGAAGACAGAAGCTAAAAAAGAATGAAAATGCAGAGGCAAAAAGAAGCATGTTTTAATATGTATTGAATTCTCAATTTGTATTTTGTCAGAAATAAAATCCAACCCTAACTGGACACAATGCAGGAATGGATGTGAAATAGCATGGAAATTAAGAGCGTTGCTGCTCTCGCCCGGGCTAAGCAAGAGACTGGCAGGGGCATTTACACTGTGGTGGGGAGAGCTCAGGCAGGTGAAGCTCTTCAGGATGGAAGGGAAATCTGCAGTGAAGGAAGGGAAATCACCACTAAGCTCCCCCTCTTCCATAACCAGGAAAGATCTTGCCCTACTGTCCTAGCCCTGCATCTGCTTTTGAAAAACTTCAATTGACTACCACTTAGAGTCTGATTTTACAGGAGCAAAGTTCAGAATATAAAACTAAATGGCCATTTCTTTCTGTTACAAATTCTTTAAAGTTTGACAGTCCTTCATCAAGCTGGTTCTCTGGAGAAGGGATTTCTGTTGTGCAGCAAGAGCTTTTTAGTGAGAGCAGCTAACCTGAACATTGTGGAAAACTGTGTGTGTCCTGGGTTAGGGAATGCAGCCTGGGACTGTTTGCAGTGAACTGGACTCGCATGGTCTGTGTCTTTCTGCTTGAAATCTCATTTCAGAAAGCTGTTCTTCACTTTGGGGCTTTTTACCCAATATACCTCTGCCACCTGGAGACCAGTTTAGTGATGAACTTTCATATACTTCCTCTATACTTTGATTCTAACAAAGTAGGAGATTCTTGCAATGCCCTACTTCATTTTCAGTAGAGACTTTGGCTGCCTTCTGAGTTTGTTTTATACATTCCTCCATCCACTCCTTGTATCTTCCAGAACTGGCCAGATAATAAACACTGAAAGTTCATCAGGTGCTTAATCAATTGTGTTTGCACACTTAAAATAATTCTACAGACACTGTACTACCACAGTACCTGTTTATAACACCAATACAAAATACATGCAAAGATCACGAGGGACCATTTTTCCACTTTCCAAAGACTTAGAGAAGTGGTAGATGCATTAAGCTACTCACCATGAAAAGAACTAGGTTACATCTGATATTTTGCAGAAATTTGTGATGTAAGCTTCCAACAGCACTCTGTTGCAGGCTCTCAAGTATATGAGAAAACATAACAAGTGACAGGCACAGCAGAACTGGCAGGAGCCCATGTGCTAGTGATGCTGAATTCATACTAAAGTGATATTCTGGTACCTTATCTCAAAAGCACTCTTAAAGATGGACATAGTCTATTTGAATTAGTCTGGAGACACATGAGAGAATATTTTTATATGAAACAATGTAACTAAGAGAAGTTGGCACTGATTTAAGTAGAAGAATCAGAATAAATATGCTTGAGGACTGCTGGGGTTTGCTTTTCTTTTTAAAGAAAAAAACAATGTCAATTGACAAGGAAAAACTATCAAAAATTTTCACTTAAATACAGTAGTAGACTGAAGCCTATTGTGAAAAAGTAATTAAGGATCAAGGTCAGGCTGGATGGAGTGCTGAGCAACCTGATCTAATTGAAGATGTTCCTGCTCATTGCAGGGCAGGGTGGACTAGATGACCTTTGAAAGGTCCCTTCTGGCCCAAAGTATTCAATTAATCTATGACACAGAAAAATATCTGAGGGGGGGGAAGAAATGCCAAGAAAGGCCCATAAAATTATGAACAGCAATGAGGAGAGGAGAATTTAGAGAAATCTGATGAGTTGAGATTCAGCCTGGTAAACTATCTTGGAAATTAGGCCAAAAAGAGAAAACATGCAATATAGCGAAAAAGTGATATTGTTCAATTTCAGAAGCTGTAATTTATCCAAGTCTTATCTACACTGACTTAGATTGTTTGGGTAGGATATTCTCATTTATAGTCAAACATCTGCTTATCTTAGCATTATGTATCCTACTAATCCAACAGGTTTTCAAACATTATGAAATAGTTATCCATGTAATAAAATTAAAAATGCCTACTGGTACTTTAGATCTTTATCCCTACTCTTCTCATATTCCCTGCAACTCCCTCCCATGCAACAGTAAATAAACTGCTTTTTATTTTTTTTTTAATTAACTGTTAAACTATCAAGAATATGAGTAAACTTTAATTAAAGTGGAATTTTAAAAATGTTTCCTAAAAATCATTCATGAAATTTTCAACACCATACTGACATGAAGTTTCCTTGAGTTACATTGGTTGTCCTCTTCAGGCTGCTAGTAATTTTTCCTTGATTAGATGCCTTCCCTATCTCTTCTGACTCCTGTTTGGCAAACAGCATACTAGGATGTGAACACATAAAAAAAATCTTTTCACTCTGGCTGGCCAAAAAAAAAAAAAAAGGGGGGGGGGTAAATTACTGCTAGTTAGCTTGTAATAATGAAATAATGAGGCTGTTAAAACCTTGTGGGGTGCCTGATTAGATTGTCCTCTGCACTGAAGGCTTTCACTATCCAGAATTGTCTGACATCTCCCTATCTCAGTGGGTTCCTGAAAACTTGAAGAATAGCTTAGAAAAAATGAAATCATACCTCATACAGGAGAGTAACTTCTTTTCATTACAAAATTCTGGTATATCATGCAGTTGAAATGGATTTAACAAGCACAAATTCAGCATGAAACGGAACAACATACTTTTCTGGCAAAGAATTCTAGGGTAGGACAGCAAAATTCAGCAGACTCTCTACTGCAGCAGGAATCTTCTGTTAGCCTTACACCAGCCCTAAAAGTAGCCATGCCTGCTTGCTTTTATCAGGGTTTGTATTATGGGTGAAGAAAACTGGAAGCTCAGCTCCCCAAAGACTGTAGCATTAACCCATTGGCCAGCTGTGTACAGAAGCATTTGAGGGTTCACTAAATGCCTGCCCTAACTGGTACAGCATGCACTACACTTCCCTTACCCCCTAGCATTAGAAGAGCCTAAATAAGAATTGTTTATACAAATGACAATATCTGAGCTCTTAAAGAATTCCTCTTCTGCATTAGGATGAAAATATTTCATACTCTTAGATTTTTTTAATACATGTATTTGTCCAGATGACTTTCTCAGGCAGCCAGACATACTGTCCTGTGAATGCCTGTATCCACATTTATCCTGAACTCTCTAGTGAGAGCACCTGGCTTCATTCCTCTCAGAAACCTGGGACCAGTGGTCCTGTAAATTGGAGACCACATCCCTTCTTCAGGTGAGACAAATCAAAATCAGGGGACCAAGCTCTGCTAACACCCAGCTCTCACCAGGACCTGTGAACTCTGTAGCACAGGCTCACCAGAGCTAAACGGAGTTAAACTCCATCTGCTCCATGGCTTGATGGAGTACCTCTATAGTGTTATTCACTAGTAATATGTGATATTTAAGTGCCACATGTGGTGGTGAAAAGAAAAGCAGGAAAATACAGTTGATAGCTATTACCAGTATGTAGAGCTACTGGTACTAAGAGGTGGCTTGGAAAATTTCTTAAGCTCAAAGCCAGAGTGGGTATCAAGAGCTTTGGAAATACCCTCTGAATGCTGGAGAAATCAAGTATTTTTGCAGTAAAGTACTGTGCCTGTTTAAAGTTAGGACATCCTGACCAATTTATATTGTAAGATTCAACTCCTTGTGGACTTTGATGCCTTTCTGGAAGCTGTGCTTTTATCAGCTGTTACTGGGCTTGCTCCCGGGCCATATGTGAAATGGGATGACGTGTTTGGAGCACTGGACAAACCGGGTGATGTGACTGTTTCCTCTGCCTTAATCTACTGCTTCCATAGCTTAAATTCATGACTAGGATGAGAATGGATAAAATTAATATGATTGCATGGTAGCTGAAAACTGTATGGTTTTCTTAAGGAAAAATATGTAGTGAAAGTTTAATCAAAATACATGCCTTAAAGAATGTTCAGGTTTTCGCTCACAAATGTTGCTTTAGATAGCAGAGGTAAGCTTTTGGAGGACGGGGACTACCTTTTTTACATTTTTCTCTAGTTTAAAGAAAAAACCAACCCCCTTCATCAGTGTTCCTATGATCATTGTTTTCACCCTAAGACTTAGAAAGCTGCTCACCACCCTGCCTTACAAAGCTAGTGCTACAAACCAGCTGTTAACCATTTTCTGACTTACCTCTATCTCTGGCATAAAAACAGCACATTAAAAACCAAACATTTTGGATTCCATTAACAATATACCTTCAGTTTTCTTCAAGAGGAGATAACTGGAATTTGGCACTTAGACCTTTTTGTATGGTCCTCCAAATCTGTTGTCGTCCTGTAGGGATCCTGAGTTGGTTTCCTGTTTTTCACTTGCACCCAAGCTCTTCTTCGCTGTTGAAGTTTCTGAAGCATCTCCTCCTCAGTCAGAACCACTTAATTCCTGGAAGATTGATTGTGATAGCTTCCAGCCCCAGCCCAGATACACTTTCCCAAGAGACGCTATTCTTCCTTGATTATGCTGAAGTTGCCAAAGTTAAATTATTTACCTACAAACAACACAGTGTCTGAATCCAACCTCCTACCCTTGTCTTCCCTAGGAATGTGTTGCAAATACTAAATTCTGCCTGTGAAAAGGTATTGGGAAATGGGAAAAATTGTTCTTCCCCTCCCTTGCTGTAAAATCTGTAGAGCAGAGACAAATAGGCCTGGCTGCTGCAGGGACCAGTATTTGCATGAATTTTGTTTTCATATACAAATGAATACTTCCCTCTGCAGGAAGCTTTAAGCTGATAGCAGCCACAGCCTCTGGCAGTGTAGAAAAAACACTTCAAAGTCTGAAGTGTGACCTTACAGAAGATATTTGTGTTCCTAAAATTCTTGAAATTTCACCCACCTTCAAGCAGTACATAAGATTTTCTTTCCACTCCCATGAGCAGCTATTCGCATTCTAGAATTTTAAAAATTCAACCTTGTTTGACAGTGGTTGCATTGTTAAGTGTTTCTCCGTGGTAGCTGTGCAGCATCCGTATTTTCAGAAAAGGCCTGTCCCATCTGGGTCCCACGTGCCTGCTGCCATTCCTGATAGCAGGTGCCATCCTGGTGGCGTGAGCACTGCTTTCGTGGCAGCATGGGCCTGGCTCCTGAGGTTAAGGGTTACTGGTGCAGTCTGTGATTAAGCCATTTTACTCTTTCTGTCTGGTAAAGTTCAGCCGCAGACAACTTGGAACAATTTCTAGCCACGGGGGCTCCTTGTTAGTATGGTGAACAACTGGGTGGCAGAGAAAGGAGCTCTCAATGACTGCTTTCAGCCTTGCCTTTTCCTGGCTGTCCGGGGCCTGTCTGGGGCCTATCCAGGCTCTAAATGCAGGAAGGCTGTATTTAAGACTGCTGGATCATTACCTGTTTTCTTTCCTCTGGTTGTCCACTAAGTTGGACACTAAACAGTGTAAAGAGATGATAAACTGATCATTCTTTGTTATACACTGCAACTGCTGTCAAGAAATTTGCTGAAATAGAGGACTTAGAACAACTGACTTCTTGGAGATTGCTTTTACCTCAAGAGTGTGCAGTAACCCAGTATCTTCCAGGTGACTTGCTCTTTCATGCTGTTTCGTATTTAATATTTTAAAATTTCCATTAATTTACTGACTCTTGTTCATTGTTACATAGGATGCTAACTTTGGGTGACAAGTAGTCTTGGATCCCCCATCCCAATTTATGGTTTCTTTCCCATGAAAAAACAAGGTAGTAATAATATTAGAGGGAGGAGGAAAACAAAAGGCAAATAGATGAAAATAGTAACTGTAAGAATAAGGACCTCCTCTTCTTATTTAGGTCAAGTTTTTGACGCAGAGGGTGTAGCTCAAAGTGACAGAACTTTGCTTAACCAAAGTCAGTGACCTCTACTTTCAGTAATGTAAAAAAAAAATAAAGCAACACGGTATTCTGTCACAACCTTTTTAGAAGAAATACATGTTGGTTTATTTTCCAAAGGTTAATAAGCTCCAGTGAGATTTTTATAACCATGAAAAATATGTTTGCAATTTTGCACACTGATTAGAGATCTCTAATGATGTATTCTAAATAAACTTCAAAAAGTCTGAATTACAGCAACTGCATGCTACTGCTGCTTCAGCTGCTTATTCCTTACACCACTGTTCTTAGCTGTAGAACAAAGACAAATTCTGCCTGAGGGTTGTAGTTGGCTGGCATCTAGTACTCATTATACTCAAATGCTTGAAAAGGCTTTAGTACTGTCACACATGTTGGGAATATTGAAAATAGTTGCCAAGATACATGCTCATGTTAATAATGATGGGATTTGCTAGTTTGTAGCAAAACTGGGGGTTTTTTTTGCCTCTGGGAAATCTGATCAAGAAGGATGTTACACACCCGAGAAATGCAATCCCCTGACTTTCTACAGTACTGGGCAGTACCTCCTTTTGTTCACTGAGGTACTTCTGTTTGCAGCTCTTCTGCTGGTATTCACTGCAATATTATGCAGTCTTTGTGCACCTTGGCCCACAGCTCCCTTAATTAGCTAACAGTACCAATTTTACCTAGGTTTGCTTGGTCCAGATTTCCTTCAGAAATGCAAAAACCTAAGTCTTCATCAAGACGCTTGAAAAATAAAATGAAGCTTATTTCAGCAGTCTGTAGACCAGAATTCTTAGGCTGCAGGAAAATACCTTTGAATCACCAACTCTGTGTCTTATCAGCATTATACTGTATCATTTTATCTCAACCACTGATTTATGTCTTGGCCTTAGGAACCACTTGGTTTAAACATGGATTAAACAAGTTCCCTGTTCCCTTTCCTCATGAGCTTTTTAGGAAATCCTAACCTTTTAACAACTTTCACATGTGATAAAAGCTAATCAACTAACATGCTTTTCAAGAATTACTTTTCTTATTTTAAGTCTTCACTCAGCCACCTAATCACCCTTCCTTTTTTTCAACAAAGCACTGGAGCCTCTGGCTAAAGCCTGTTATTACAGAAACCAAAGTGAATCCTGCAAAGTAAGTTTGTGAAGGTACCATGTCTAAAAGAATAATTTATTTTTCTTTTGCACACACCAAATATGAACAGCATAAATTTAATATAAATGTTAATTCGTGTACAGAAGTCAAACACATTATTTCAACATTAGAAATTGCAACATGTAAAAGAATTATTATGTAGCTAATATCAAATGCAAATAAAATGAAACTGCTGTAACTGCACCTAAATTAACAGCAAAAAGGACAATTTAATATGGTGATGAAATACACGGAACCAAAATACATAGTGGACCACAACAGTTGATTGCTTTTAAGAAAAATTATTCAACTTGAAATCTTTTCATTGCATTGTTTTCTGTCTACATAATATTCCTTTCTGACAAACAATTTTCTGATACAACAGCTTACAAACAATACTTGCATAGGTGAGGCCCTTAGACATTTTTACCACCTGGCCCATTCCTTGTCAGTGAACTGAAACTATGTATAAAATTCCAAAAATAAGAATGGTCTACAGTATTGGTTTCAGATTGTTAAGAAGGTAAAAAAAAAATTGTTCTTCTTTTGTCATTCAATAAATAAAGCACTTGACTGAGAAATGCCAAATAGTCACAATAAAAATAAAGATGGCTCACTCAAAATGAATTACATATATCTGATTTTAAAAATCAAAAACTATTTTCAGTTTAATGCTAAACAATGTTTTTTAAGAAGACCATGGCCTGATTAGAAAGTGAGCAAGCTGCTGTTCCACATGGCAAGCACAGGTGCTGGTTTCAAGGGAGAGCCTGGATAAAAGTAAGGCCTTCATGAATACGAAAGCACACGTTTGTCCCAACAGAGAGGTGCTATCAACAGGAAATACAACCTCATGAGTTGTACATAAAGGCACATGTAATCTGTATCTGTCAAGATTTTTTTTTGCCTGCTTTTGTCTCCAAGAACTAACTAAGGTATTGAACCTCAGTGTAATGACTACAGCAATGTAGCCTGATGGTACATTCATGTAAAGTCCTTCAAAATACCAGTCTTCCATTGATGTACTGCTATATCAGAAAGATTTTATTGGACATGTTCTCCCTATAAAATTTTGCATCAAGTGAATGGAAGCAAACTCGAGGATGGTATTTAAGTTTGGTATTATGCATGTTTATGAATGAAAAGGCAAGGCTGCCAGAATGGTGTTTATTGCTTTGCTGGTGGGATTTTTTAACATTTGTTTAAGATTTATTACGTACAATAGAAGCTGAAAAAATTCTGTGTGAAAATACAAGAATAGGAATTGTGGCAAATTGTTTCAACACTAAATATAAATTACTGCTGTATGGACTATTACAGGTAATAAAAATCTTTTAAACAAATTATATTTTAAAACCCAAATTTAATCAAACTAACCAAAACAATTTAACATTCAATTTCACTAATCTTTAAATTGAAATGCTTAATACACATGCCTTGAAGAATTATTCATCAATAAACATGGAAGGTGAGTTTCCAGTAATTATGTATCAGTGGGGTGTTCTTTCTCTTTTCATTACAAGATCCAAAGCAGTAAATTCCAAACTCTTCTTCAGAGATATTCAAACCAAGTAGGGTGTACAGTTGGCTGCGGAAAGAGAGGGGGAGGGGGAGGAAAGAGACTTTGATTTCAGCAAACATACTGCATTATCCATTTTAAGACAGACTTAACTATTAATAACTTAAGATAATGGTGTAGTGAAAGCATTCACAGTCTTATGCCAATGCTGTGTTCTTCCCTTTCCTCTGCAGCACTAACTCAAAATAATTAAGAAACTGTTTATCAACTGCTCAGAGGGGTTTTTTTCCGAAGAGCCTTATACTTTTAAGAGACCCTATTCTTCAGTACTGAACTCATTTTCTCATCATATATATATATATATATATATATATATACACACACACACTTTTAACTCAACTTCATAATAACCCTTTCTTTCACCTTCACTTAATGCAAAGTATGAATGCAGACAACCCTCAAGTGCATATTAGGTCACTGTTCCGAGCTGTATTAGCTACATACATGATACTTATCATAGCAGCAGTCATTCATATTGCATATTTAACACTTTAGATCAGAGTCTACACTCAACTAAGCACCAAGTTCTGCCTGATGTACACTGCATAGACAAAACCCAACTTCATTGTGATCATCAGTGGAGTAGAAAAACACATGTTAATTATATCCTGTTTTGAAGTGACTGAATCTACAGAAGGCAGACAAGTTATTTCACAGATAAATATAGTCCAACATTGTTTTATCTGTCTCAGTTATTCTTTTCCAAGTTCTCTTACATAGGCCAAGATTTACAAATCTGTGTTCCCTGTCCATTAGCAGCAGCCGAAAAATAACTGAATCTTTGGGAAATATTCTGTGTGCCTGCCATTAGAAGCTTCCAGCAGTAAAGTTAACACAGAGCATGGATTTAATGCCATTTTCAAACTGCCTTGTAAGCTTTCAAAAACCATTCTCACACCATTCAAAAAAAAAAAAAAGACGTCTCAGAAGTGACAGATATACACACTTAAACTGATCCACAATAGCATATCCAAAAAAAAAGTCAGAGGAGACAATAGTCTCCTTTACATGAAACTAACTAGCCAAAAAATAGTCCAAGCATCCAGAGTAATAAGAGCTCCCACTTCTGTACATAAATTTAAACCCAAGCTGGAAAGGTAAATAATTAAGAAATGACTGAAAAATGACTGAGTCATTTCTGGAGTAAAAACCATAACCTTCCTTTATGCTGCACAACCACCAAGAACATCAGACTGTGTGATCCATCAGCAGGTACAGGGCTGTAGAGGTATGGTCTCCCTTGGAAAAAAGCAACAGAGAATCTCTACAATCCTCCTTAGAGCTGTGCCCATGAGGAAAGTACAGCTTCTCTAACAAACAGTGCAGCTAAGACAATGTCTTCGAAAGGGCAAAAAGCTGCAAATGAACAATCCTGAGAGGCTTACTCACCTTTACTGTCCCACCATGCTGCATTCAGGGACAGCAATGTTATATATGCTTGCTCAGGGGCTGTAAGAAAAACCATTATGTGTAAGTCATCTGATAAATATTTCAGGCTTCTAAATTCATACTGTTAAAAGACTTCTAATACTACATTCTGAGCCTTTCTAAAGATCACTAAAAACCCCCAAACCATGAATTACCACTTATCATCTGTATTTGCTAAACAAAGCCAGCAACTTCTGTATTTTTTTCAAACATCTTACAATTTTTGGCTGTTGATTGTTCCAAGAGCAATATAATTAACTTTGATAAAGCAAACCAAGGCAATGTTTAAGTAAAGAAATTCCTACAAAACATGAAAACCATCTCACTTGAGCTTTAGGTTTGATGTCCAAAATCTAGAAGAGCAGTCTGCAGATACATTTGTTCTGAGACACAGATGCTAAATAAAGACTCTTGAACTAGTTTATAAAAGTTTTATCCATGACTTGTAAATTGCTATTGCATGCAGTATTGTTTAAACAAACAAGTGAATTCATAGTAGTAAGATACAATGCGTGCTCCACCTATTTAAGTACCATTTACTATAATACTTATATGCAGGAAACTGGAAGGAAACTATTATTTATGTGCTACAGTTAGTTATTAAAAGGCTTTTTCTTGAAGATTTATCAGTATGTTTTTCTTATAAATACTTTAAAATATTCTCTTCTACATAGAAAAGTAATTTCATAAACTGCATCTCAGAGAGATGTAACATTAAATACCATGTGTGAAAGTGCAAAGAACACCCATGGGTAGTGGAACACCCATTTAAACCTGGCAGATCCCTGAAACAGGAAACTTTACTGAAACTTCTCCCATTTTTACCCATCACTCTTAAATCGACCTCAGTAGGGAGAGAATTTCCCAGGACTCAGCCTTTGCTACAGAGAGTGTTACCTTAAGGCCTAGAAATAGGTTCTGACATGTTCTGGTATTTCCTTAAACCAGTGGAATTCCACCAGCAGCAAGTGAAAACAAACCAACCAACCAACCAAGCAAGAAATAGTTTTCAAAAGAAGGCTCTGCTTTTCCAGGCTTCAGATATTTACTCTTAGTAAAGAAAGGGAGCTGTGAGTTCTCCAGCAATTCAGAGCGTATCTATGCAATTTCACGTTTTCCTCTGGCTGTACTTTGAACACATGCGGATGAGCCGGTTTGATTCCATAAGCTACAAACCGACGTTACCGATGCAAAGGACCTGAATGATAACAACACCTCCTACTTTGGGACTGACTCTGCACTAAGACTGCTTCTGGACCACAGGTGGAATATCAAGTGTGTGCTAATTACACAACTATACAGTCTCTGAACTGGAGCTGCCTCACATTCAGCCAGCCTCCAGCACAGGCAGGAGCAGGAAGCCTTACTTGTTTTTCTAACTGGATGCCACATTTAACAGCCAAGTACCATTTTGCAACTGACATTAAAGTGTTGTGTAACTTCTGAAGGCACAGACTTACTTGTGCAGAAATGTAATTCAAATTAATGGTAGTGGTATTAATTCTTCTACAGGACATTCAGGTGTTTCCCTATTCTGTTCCCTATCTCCCCACTCCTCCCCCTGACAACATTCACCTTCTGAAATTTCAACATGTAGCTCTTCTCCCCTTCTAAAAAATGGACACCCAGACATGTGATTTTCACACATTTAACCAAGCCTGAGTTTTCACTCCCTTGATCTGCTGGTGATTTATCTAGTAACATTAAAATATAGCTTATTAATCTTTCCCTGACAGCATAGTTTTCTGTGTTTTCTAAGAACCATCATTTTCAAAATATTCAAGTGACATCAAGTGGTTAGTTGTTGTACTGCAGTCTGCTCAGGACTGCCATCTTCCAGTACTAAATAAACTTGTGTAAAAACCAAGTATTCTGTAATGTGTGAAAGTAAATACAGACATACCACCAAAAAAAAAAAAAAAGCCAGAATGCCTTGAGATTAATAATCAAAGCAGCCCTCTCATTTACTAGTTATATGTTTTAAAAAGAAAAAAATACAAAAAAAACAGCAAAACCCAACCTGTACACATCATCAAAAATAAAGTGGCCAAAAAATTAGGTTCCTGTAAGAAAAGTTACTTACCAGAAAGAATTAGTCCTTATGTTATCTTTGTAAACTCATGTTTACAAATAAGTTGCTTCCAAGCAACACACTCAGACTTTTCTCAAATCACTGCTAGTTATCAAAAAAACCCCAAACAGACAAAACCCCCAAATCCCAAAGAAAAACTACAACCCATAAATCCTTCAGCAGCATCAGCATCATTCAACATGTCAAACTAAGCAACACTTCCATTAGAAGGAAGGATTCTGTCACATCTAGCAACTCCTCTTTACCTGTAGACATTTCTTTCAACACAGAGTATGTATTAAACTGGAACAGAAACAACTTCTTTAGGTAAGATAGGGAAAAGAAATTGTACTTTTAAAGTCTTTAGGGCTACGTTTCAGCATCACAACAATGCCAACATCAAAAAGGGGGTTTTTAATCAATATGAAAGATGTGTATCTTTCAAAAGTCAGCCTTGTATGTTTGCTTCAAATTAGGGCTTTGTATGCTCTTTGCAGAGAGCATACAGAAATCCTTACAAATCCTTACAAACCAGAATGCACAGAGGCCATCAAAAGAAAAAAAATGTGTTATTCAAACAAGACAGCATTACTAGCACTAGGCCATTAGGTAGACTGCTGTCAAAAAGCAAACCTGCTATTTGGGAATTCTGCTAAATACCAATTCACATTAACTGTGACTGTATGGCACAATCAAGTGCTAAAAAGCTTTAGAATACTATTAATTTAAATCCACTTTAAAACCTTTTCCCTACAGCACTTGTAATTATAACTGAGGAGATAAAAATCTCAACACGTGCTTTCTTCATTTTTTTTTTAAACAGTCTGCAGTTATGATGTGCCCACAGCTGTGAATAATCATTCTTAATCTAACTTTAATTGTTCCCTTGATTCTTTCCCAGAGAAATACAGGAGAGAAAATAACTCTAGGTAATGAAAGAAGCAAACTGGGCAGGTATATACAGTCAGGTACAACACCTGCAACTGTCTTTATTCTTCTTTTAAGGAGAGCTTCACACCACTATTTTGAGTTTAGTAGCCTTTTTATCTTGTGTGTTCAGGATTACACGGGTTATAAAGGTGTTGCCCTAATTCTCCTAGCTAGAAAAATATAGAAACAGACACTCAACTAGTCAAGTGCTATGTGTACAAAACCAGACAAAGATACTTAGCCATTTATTATTCAAAATCACTTTGGACACCTGAAAGCAACACCTTCTGGAGGTGGCCCACGAATGTAAACCAAGCACACCACTGCTAAAGTGGAGACAATGTATAAGGCTTTGTGCTTCAGAGGTTCTCCTTCCTCCAAGACCTTTTGGCAATGCCAAATCCAAACCCAAGAAGAAAGAACGTAAGCAAGAATAAAGAGCTTGTTTACATTTTAGTCATGCATTGCAAAACAGAAGGCATCATAGTCAAGCCTGAAATAAGTCTGCTATGAACTCATCCAAAGGAGAAATCTCACCACAGCCTACATAAATCTTGCAGAACAAGTGTTAAGTAGCAGTATTAGGAAAAGAATGGCAACACTATTTTAACAGTGTACTGCAATCACTTCTCCAGTTCACCAAAATTAGAACAGGTGAGGGGAAGAAACCCAACCAAACAAAAAAAATCCCAACCCCCCGCCTCAACTTTATAATATAAAAACTTTCCTCTTCTAGTAATTCCATTCTGATTTAAAAAAGCTCAACATATATAAACGAAGATGCTAGAACACAGACTTTCAAATAAATTTTCAGCACCGTAATCATCTCACAGATGACCTTAAACCTAAGTTACTTACATGTCATCTAATTCTTCCTTATACATCATTCCAGTAGATAAATGTAAGCAAAAATGACCCTAGCACTGGACTGTTTAGATATTTACAGTGTTTTCTCAGTCCTCTCATCTAATGGTCCAGACTCAACTGACAAAAGAACCAAGTCTTCTGCCGACTACTTTCTATAAAATACACATGTATACCAAGAACAATTTAAAAGTAACTTTTCTAGCTTCAGTTCTTCATATATAATCAAAAATGTTTATGCTTACCTAGGTGTAAAAGAGTGAACTGTGCTGCCAGTTCCTTTGCATCTTCTACTGTTGTACAGAGTTTTTCTGGCATGAAATAACTCTGGGAATCATCTGCAATACTAGAAATAAGCACCTTGTACACCAGGAGTATCTTCCCATCCTGACTTGTGGTTGAATACAAGCAGTATTCTGGTGGTGCCCAGCTATTTTTATGGCAAAAATAATCCAGATGCATTACTGCAGAACTGAAGTGACTCAACTTTAAAGAATACATGCTAATTGGAGTAAGCTTTATTCCTGGAAAAATGGGGTATGTACTTCTTTCACCTTCAGGGGGGCCTGGACTGTGCTGACCATTAAGACGAACTGAAAGACTTGCTGGTTTCCCCAAGGATTTCTGAGTACCATCTTCTTTGTTAGGAAACCCTAGGAGATTTTCAGAACTGGGACTTATCTGACCATTAAAATGTTGCTTCCAAGAACTTTCTTTGTTAACTGGCTTTGCCAGTGTTACCTCAATACTGGCTCCATCAATGCATTTTCCATTCATTATAGACATAGCAGCAACTGCATCTTCACGGTGGAAAAAATGAACAAAAGCATAGTCCCTCAACTTCTTTACACGTTCAACTACTCCTGGCTTGAATTTGTTGAATTCAGCTTTAATTTTGTCTTCTGTAGTAGATATCATTAAATTTCTCACATACAATACTTTAACTCTCTGCATAGTTTCTTCATCAACTACTTTCTCAGGATCTGCCCAGTCTACTTGAATAGTATGACCCCAGGGCTGGAACGTTCCTACAGCAAAGAAGCATTATATAAATAAGAAACATGCAAAGGGAAGCAGAATCATTCTTATCAGCTACCTCTACAAAAAGCAAACATGATGCATACCACAAGAAACTGGGTTTTGTTGCCTACATCTACTTAAGTTACTTGAAATCGTTTAAGTAAATGAGACTCTGCAAAAATGACAACTGTTCTGTTACCTTTGGGTTCATTAAGCACTATAAGCTGTCAAAACAAAGACTTTGTGACAGGCACACACACAAAAGGAGACCAAAAATAATGCATTTAACTAGCTACTAAATACAGCCTCTTCAACAGTATTACCACTTTAAAAAGCATGGGCAACACCTGGAAATAGTAATCTAAATGTATAGCTTTAGCACAACCCTTACTCTATGTTGCAGCAGATGCCAGAACCCAACTAAAAAGAAAAAAAACGAAAACCAAACCTGCTTTGTTACTCATGTCAATCCATCATTTTGCATATCATACAGGTTTATTTTCCATCCAGAGGAATGGGATATACCATCTGGAGATATTTCACCCACCACTTTGCATATATATATAAAATATACCAATTATATGTTGAATGTATTACACATTATTACAAGTATTATACTGATATTTATTACATATTTGATATTTTGTATTTTGTATATACTTTTGAACATTTATTTTCTTTATTTTTCTTTCAAAATTCTTTTCTAGTAAAATACAAAAGACCTACTTTTTGGTATTTTTAAAATATGAAATAGTAACATATTTCATAGTGATGAAAATAACATCACTCATGACAACTCACAGAAAATACAGGGCACATTCAAGGCATTATCCTTTCTAAGCTCACTTTTAAGAGAATTTGAGTGCAGAGCCTCATGCTTGAAAGTGAAAACTGAATGTGTGCCCATGCAAATACATACTGGCGTAAATAGCTAAATTACATAAAACTGATGTCTATTCTTTAATTGTCAGAACTACCTAAATTACAGCTTCTTACAAAAATAAGTTTAAAAAAACCCACAACAACAAAACATAACTAAAATCATCCTTAGCCAAAAGGCAATACTAGAGTATTGTAACTCTCAAAACCCCTAAAGAATGGAAAACAGGGATGATACACCATCTCATGCCCTCCCCAATATGGAAACAGATACTCCCCATAAAAACTCAGTTTAATTACAAACAGTTTTACCTGGGATTAGTCGTCTTCTAGCCATTGCAGCTGCTCTGTGAGATTCATATTCTACAAAGGCAAAGCCACGATTCTTAGTTTTGTCAGTGGCATTTGGATAAACAATGACATCCACCACTCCTTCTGTAACTTTTTTCATTTCATTCAGTATTTCTTCTTTCTTCTTATCTTTAGGAATTGCTCCAATAAACAGTCTGCAGTTGTCCAAGCTTACGCAGACACCAATAAACTTCCCTGGACGAATTTCATAATTATTAAGAATTTTGATGGCCAGCTGGGCTTCCTCTTTAGTGGTGTACATCACGAAAGCATAGCCTCGGTTCTCACCACTGAATTCCATCATCAGTCTCAGCTCATAGATCTTCCCAGCTCTCTCGAAAACAGGAACTAGTTCATCTTCATACATATCACGAGGAATCTTACCCACAAAAACTTCACATCCACGAGGTGGTGGAGGACCTTCCCAACCTTAAAATAAATTGTCCAACAGCAATCTTAGTACAAATGCACATTTCCCACACACCCAGTTCAAATGTGGGAATTATTTATTTTTGGTCTCAACTGAAAACTAGCACATTCTCTTCTATTACATCTTATTTCTTTTATGTTTAAATTTTTTAAAAAATGCCAGAAACCCACAGTTTGCTTTTCTTTCAATTCCATCTTCTGGGTTTTTTCCAATGCAATCTGTATGACAATACACTGAACCCGTTTATCAAAAACACTGACTGGTTTACCAAGAGTCTCTATTTCAATGATTTTATGCCCCTTACAATTTTATTTCAGTTATTAATAAAACTGATATACCTAAGAAAGATACCTAGATAAGAGCTTCAGTTTTATTTTTGACTACAGCACTTTAAAGTTACAAAATGTTTCTCTGTGCTTCTTGCCCATATTTTTATACATTTTGGTAAGGGTCCCCAGTGCAACATTTTTTTTTCTTCCTTGACATCATTCGAAAAGTCCAAACATTTTGCTTCCACCTTCATTCATCCAATAAAATAGAGGACTCCCTAAGGAAAGCAGGACACAGAGCCAAACTTTCTCTAACAGCCGAAAGGATGGAACACTTTTACTCCAAAAACAGACCACAGTTTTCACAGGCAGTAGTGGGTGGTAGGAAAAAAAGAAGTAAAAAAATCCACAGAACAAGTCAGTCTTTGGTTGACATCTGAAAGCTGCAGAACATCTATGCTTCTCTCCTTAGGCCAAGGACATTCAAACATCCTTTTATATCTCTGCCATATATACTGAAAGATATGTTCAACAGATAATGTAAAGGTGTATTTATGCATTTAATATTATGGAGTTATGGTCTTCAAATACAGCACTCCATTTTCCCAAAAAAATAAAAAAATAATTTTAAAAAAATTTGTTTCTTTTTTTAAATTAGACAAACAACTCAGGTAGAAGGTTCAAAGGCAGACTAAACTTTTCTAAACTTTTTCACGAGGAAGGTTTTCTACAGGAGAAAAAGCAAGGAGTACAAAGATGGTAGAAAAAACTAACACAAAACTTAGTAAATACTAGTATGAAATGACAAAGCATAATGAGGCAAGGTGAAAAAATAATTACTCTTGACAAGTTAAGACAAAAAAAGATAATTAAATAATGTACTTTGGTTTGAAGTTCAGAATAAATTATATTTAGATGATTTTGTAATTAACACTTTTTCCTTAATGTATTCTCAAGAGAGCCTGTAATTTACTTGTGAAAAAAATTAACAGAATTGAGAGATTTTTGCCTTCTCACAGAATCATTTTTCATCTATAAACTGTACACTAACTGTACAGAAAGAACTACAGGGCACACAGGGAACTACCAAGGCATCAGAACAGACATGCATTTGGAGTCACACTGCCATGACTTACCTAGGAAAACGCCTGGCTCTGTTCCACACAGCAGTCCACATTTTTATCATTTTCACCTTTATAAACATGTCTGACCACTTCAGCTGAGGTCTGACTGGACATGGCAACTAACACCATTTGCAGGCTAGTACTGCCATCACTCACATTGTGCCAGTCCCTTCCCACATACAAACAATAAACTAACTGTACACCATTTAGGAGCTCCAAAGACAAAGGCAACTGTACACCTCAGCTGAGGAAAAAATTGTGCAGGAGTCATGAAACTTTTGTCTAAAACTCGACAAACTTCTACCATCCTTTGCAGCCCGGTAAGTGACTGAATTGATTCTCAGGAAGTAAAAGCCATTTACCACAAAAAAATCTCCCCTTCTAATTTCAAAACTGCATACTAACCCAGCAGTACAGTACAGTAATGCCAACTGGAATTAGCCTCTGACTGCTGACTTAAAGGAAACTGGTCTCTGCCACAATTGCCCATGAGAGACATACACTTAGCAGAGCAAACATGGAAAAGTTAGTCAAAAGCACTCCACAAGTAGCTGACCAGAGAGTTTCCTTGACTGGGTACTTGATTCATTGCTGGACGAGAGAAAATGGGGCTCCTATTTTTGCAGCAGTTCAACCAATATTAGTCATAATCCTCTCACTGTTAGTGTCAATGCCATCTTAAACTTCCATGTAATTCTAATGACACATGCCTAGTGACATCACTGAGTCCACTGCTTAGGTGGCAGCAGACATAAAACTATTAAAATTCACTTTCATCTTTTTTTTTTTTAAACACTGTACAGATGCATTTTTCACAAGTGGCATACACTAAACAAGAACTGTGCCAGGTAAAAATCTGTTTTCAGCTACATCTGCTGAGAACAGAGCTGACAGTGACACTATACTTTAACAGCAACACAAGCTTATAGAAATCACATCTTAAAGAAGCAAAATTCATAGTGAAATCCTTCATTTATAAAGATACTGTAATTTCCTACAAGCCATCTCCAACATTTAAGTCTCATCTGGCCTAGAGCTATTTATAGTAACTTAGGGTAATTTCCAACCTTAAAAAAAAAATTATTTTCAATGTCCTATGAAAATACATGAAGATTTGAAGAAAAGGTATATACCTAATGTCAATGAACAGAATGATGGAAGAGATATCTTGTCAAACCCATCTAGTTTCAGAAAATATTAATAAAACTAGCTTTGCTAAACAAATACACTTAATACCATCTAATGTTTTAATTAAAAAACATTATTAAGTGAAAGATGTATAATAACTTAAGAACAGGCTGAAGTTAGTGATGCCCTGCAGCTCTTTTTCCAGTGCCATTTTCAAAACAGTTTCATAGGGCTTCCTTTTGCTATTTTATATAGGCTTAGTGAAAGTACAGACAAAATTTAAGACAAAAAAAGTTCCAGAGAAATAATTCTGATGCAGCTCAAACTTAAACTACATACAACAATGAGTAAATAAAGTTCATGCTTATGAGCATAACTTATAAAGACATTGGATCACAGGCCACAAGTGAGAATGAACTGAAAGAGCAGCACAAAGAATCTTCCTTCTTTCTGCCTAAGTGCATAACCTGATTCAGAAAGAAGAGTTACTGTATTCCATGTCACACAACCAGGCTTAGTAGCAAAATTCTTGTACACTGCTGATGTCAACAACACTGGGAAAATTATTCAAAATAAAATAAATATTTTATCATCAACTCCGAAAACAAAATGAGTTAATCTTCACTGGTGCTCTCTCAGTGAACAAAAGTTCATAAAAAAAATGCTTTGGCCAATGCAAGCAGTAAGGAGTAAGAGAAGACACTAAGTAGGTTATGCCTCTATCAACCAACTTGTTTTTCCCTTTTGTGTCCCTACATGTTTTGAAGCGTATTCTCAGTCACATGGAACACACTTGGCTTTGTGAGCTGCACATTTGTTCTGCTACCTGTCAATTTTAGCTGGTTTTAGAGCTGTGACTTTTTAAGTCCACCAGAAGCAAATGTTCCACACAGTCTAGCTCAAGAGATCTTAAATTGCTGGAAACTGTAAAACACATCAGGACCCTCCACATATGTGTTGTGTTTCTTACACTGTTTCCTTAAGCTTCTACTACTGGTCACTGTCAAGATACACAACATGAGGCTTTACCAATTTTCAGTCCCAAAAGAAATCTCAAAAGAAATGCTTACCTGGTGGAGGACCACCAAATTTTCTTTGCCCATTTTGCTGAACCATGCTGTATCCAGTCTTCTCCATCAGGGCAAGTAAAGCAGCCCCATTTTGAGCACCACTTCGGATTTTGCCACATCCATTTGCTGCAGCTTTATTCTCCTCATGCATATCTGCAACAGCTTCAACAGAATATTGCAAATATTCCAATTCAGCAAATTCTAAGTTGTTATGTGCATACAGAAGCTACCAAAATACAGAGAAAACACTCAGGCTATACTTGCCTGTTTACTGCAACTTTGTTTAGCACAAAGCTTCAATCCTACATCCAACCACTATCACCTATGTACTTGCTTTCAGACCATTGTTCTGTAGCTGGGATAATCTGGAACCTTACCCAGCAACTACACATAATCTATATTCTAACTCTCCCAAGTGCTATCATAGCTATCACAACTTAAGTAGCATAACTATTTTTAAGAATGCTGCCCTTCAAGTAGAAGAATGAATTCTTTCATAAATCATGTCATCACAGCTGTGTAAGGGACCAATAAACTACTTTGAGGTGACAAGTTCCATTTTCCTATTACTACATTTTGTAAGAAGGCCAACTATTTCAAAATTGTATTTTAGTACTAAAATACTGGATGAACACCTGAATTCCTAATTCCATGCCTAGTTACTATGAAGTAGTCAAAGAACTCATGAACATAAATAATTTAATGGGCACCAATATAAAATAAAATTAGGCAGAACTGTCTGGCAAAACTAAGGGCTTGAAATAATCCGACCTCTGGGATCCCTACTTTCATGGCTTTATCCATTTTCACAATTTCAAAAACTAAACCTTATCAATATCGTTGCTGCTGCCCTATCTCCTGCTTCTCTGGCATGCCAAGATCTCACCCAACACCTTTAGGTTTCTGTCACCCAGGTGATGGAAAACAATCACACCACTTGGCAACTACCAATTTTACTAGTCAAGCCACTAAAAAAATCTCAAGTCAGATGTTTCTTTCTTTGCTTCTTTTTCCTTCTGCAATTTATTTATTCTTTTCCCAAGATTATCTGCCCTAAGGTCTGCTTAGGCAAGCAATCTTTTTCATCACTTCAATCCTTTGTCCAAATGCCATTTCCAAGTGCTATGCCACTTCTTCTCAAGAAATGCTGCCCAAAAAATCATCACCAGAAAAATAAAGGCACCACTGTTTGTCCTTCAGTGCCCCTTAAATTTTCAGCTTTCGTTGTCTTCAGGCTCAGGCTCCAGAAGACAACGTCCTGAGACATCAGCAGTTTACTTTTAATAAGAAAAAACATTTAAAAACAACTAAAGTTCACACAAAGGTTTCTTGACAACCCGCTATTATTTGCTGAACAAAATTAAAGTTTTTAAATATATTATAGACCAAATTTATGGAGTGATGAAGTGCCTCTTCCCCTACTACATTTATGGATGTTATGCAGTGATATTACTATCCAGAGGTAGGGCTGCAGCTTATTCCCCCACTCCTGCCCCAGCTTTGTCATTTCAAATGTGCTTTGAATCAATGTAATTACTATTTCTAAGTGCATTTTTTTCACAACAGCCTTCACATCACATTCTAACAGACTCCACAAATCCTTTAATTAGAATAGTGTTAACAGTGATTTTTCCCACCCTAGCAAAAAAAGAAGACTTTTGGTGGGATATATTTTGTCTTTTCATCAAGCCAGTATTCATTTGGGGACAGGAATCCATACAAGCAACCACTCTCAAGAAGTTTAAATTGTATCAGTCACAGGGCACTAAAAAAGCCAATTTTTAACAAAACTCCTGGCTTCATCAAAAGGAGATTCCAGAAAAGCAGCAGGGCAGAACACAAAAAAAAATCCCCGACAGGCACGAGCAGAAACAGCATGGCTCCCACCTGCTAGAAATGGTGTCCCATCTCCTTTCAGCAAGTGAATTACACTTACTGCGTTTCACAGCCTACAAGCTGCACAGAGATTCTGTAATTAGGAAATCTTTTGGCAGCTTCAGGCCTAACAAGGTATGGAGATGACAATGAAGCTGGAGCGAGGGAGAGGCAAACAGATTTTCCCTTTGTCTCGGTGAGTTCAAACACCCGGGCCAGAACGTCGTTATCTGTAAGGGCAGCAAGCGGGCACCAGTCTCGCACCGCGGGAGCTCAAAGGGGCGAAGCAGCCCTGAGGAGCTACAAAAGGCCCATGCAGAAGCAAGCCAACCTCGGGCACGCCCCAGGCACAAACGCCACGGACGCGAGGAGGCACGACTGCATGGGGGGACAGTAAAGGAAGAGAATAAACTCAACACCCTCCCCCCCCCACCACCCCGGAATCTCTCTGCGCTACTTCCGCTGACTCGCACATCAAGGCCCCTTTCTCCACACCGCTTCACCCCTCATCGCGCTGTCTCCGCCTTTCCCCACGGTACGGCAAAGACCCGAACCCACCACTATCCCCAGGCAGACGAGGCCACGGCATGACTCCCCGCTGTCCCGTCGGGAGCCGCACGCCACAGAGCGCTGCCCAGCCGCCGGCGCTATCAGCGCCTCATGCGCCCAGCCCCGCGGGCATGCATGGGGTTTCCCTCGCTCTCAACCCGCCCGGCCAATCAGCGGGCGCGGAGGGCGGGCACAGGCACAATTGACAGGCCGCGCCAGCCAATAGCAGCGGGGTAAACGTGCCCGGCACGCGAGCGCTCTTTAAAGCGGGCGACGGTTGGGCGAGGAGGACGTGCCCGGCGCGCGCGCGCCGCAGCCGCCGCTGGAGCCGTTGGGACGGCGCGCGCTGCTCCCGCCCTCAGAGCGGGCGCGCGGCGCCGCCGCCTCAGCAGCGCGGCGTTCCGTTCCCGCTCCAGTGCAAATGCGTGCCGGCTAGTGAGCCTGCCCTGGCTGTTTTCAGAACCTGGCTGGTATATTTTTTTGCGTCCCTAGGCTTTTATCTGCTCCGAAATGGCCTATCTGGGCCTTTAGGATGTGCTCTGGCATGCACTCGTGCTTTAGGGAGTGTTTAGTCTTGTTCAGGTCCATGTTGAGCAGTAATTCCAAAGTGAAATATCTCTGAACCAATGAGGTTGGAAAAGACCTCTGAAAAAGTCAAATCCATCCTACAACCCAACACCAAGATGTCCACTAGACCGTGGCACTGAGTGCTGCCTCTCGTCTTACACAGGGGTAGTGACTTGATCACCACCCTGGACATTCCATTCCAATATTTGATCACCCCTTCTGTGAAGAAATCCTTCCTGATGTCCGACCTAAACTTGCCCTGGGTGCAGCTCAAGGCTATGTCCTCTTGTCCTGTTGCTGGTTGCCTGGAAGAAGATACATCTGGTTCCAGTCCCTGTTGGCTCAGTTAATATTTTAGTCTCTTAGAATTGAACCCCACGAGCTTCACAACAACTGCAGCCACTTGCCAAGCCAGTTGGGTTGGAGGCCCTGCGGTTCTGGCACTGCTCATGAACTCCCACCACAACTCCTTAGGGCTCACGTAGCAAGGCACACATCAAATGTACCAGGGTTAATATGGGGTGTGGGATTAGCTTCCTAGTTCTTCAAGTTGTTATCATAATGCTGTGGCCTGTTTTCCCCCATCTAGCAAATTAAAGTCTTTCAAAACCAATACACGTTCAGCAAAAACTTCTCTCCCTCCCTTTTCCTCAGGTTTACATGCTAACTGCACTTAGTAATACGGCAGAGAATCCCTGAAATTTTACCTTCAGGACATGCAAATTCATCTTTATTATGATTATGTTCCAGGGCTTTTAGCAATCTCACTTTAAATCTGTACTGCCACAGAATTGCCACATCATCATATTTGACATTTAGTCATTTGAGTTTGCTTATTTTTCAAAGAGAATGCATGTTGTGCTTTTATTAATAATGACATGATTACACTCATCATGTAATTTACAGATGGTATGTCTCCATTTAAAAGTTCTGAATGGCCAACATAGCAAAGCTATTGCCTTCAAGATTAAATTTCACCACCTTTTCATTTCAGATGCCTGTTTGGTTTGTTTTGTTATTTTTCCCCCCTACATCTAAATTGGCCACGAAGCCTCTCATAGGAATCAGTTAGGGGTATATTAAGTCAAATAAAGTTTGTGACATTTTGACTGCAGGTGTGTGTCTCTGTTGCCTTAGAGACTTCTCACTCCCTGGCTGAAAACTCTATGTGTCTCAGTTGTTATTGGTGGTGGGAAATACTGAAGGTATGCAGCCAATCTCTTTTAGGTGAAAAAAAACCTCATGCAAACCTACAATTCCTCAGCATTTTCTTTGTATTTTATGTAAGTGACACCTTACTGGATAGGTTGCCATGTACAGCCATTTCTGGAGTACAGCAGAAGGTCTCAAGGAAAACAAGCAAATTTGCAATCAAGTTTTTCACTTTATGGCATGAATAAAAGAGAATATAAAAATAACCAAAAGGTATTCAATGTTTATAATCTCTTATTAAACATCAAAGGAGAACATAGGAGCTAAAGACCCCTGACTTTCTAAAGGAAATAAATTATCCTTTTCTTCCTTTGTTCCCCATGTGCTAATTGGATATCAGAGTTGTCAGTGCACCCTTGCCTACAGGTGCAAGCTGCTTTTCTTTGATGATCTGACTGTTCACTATAATTAGGCTTTACTAAGAACTGTTTATAACCTGTATTTTTCTTGGATTTTGCTGTGACTCAAAATCTGAGCTTAATATTGGAATTCTTTTTCTCAGTAAGGTATGATTTACAGGGGAATGTAACATTTTTTTATTAAATTAAGAACTATATCGGAAAACTTCAGGTCTTCAGAAGAGATTTTACACACCTGAAAGTTTTATTCACTTGTTTTTAATGAACTTTTATGAAAGAATGGGAAAAAAGAACCAGGCCCAAAATATGTTTTGGTATTTATCACAGCATTTATTTTTTTACTGCTCTATTTAATCAGTAGCTTAGGACATAGCTGTTTAACTTTCAAACTTGATAAACAGAAAGTTATTTTAGGATTATTTTACAAGAATTACAGCATAATTTACCAAAAAGCATTTGGCACCAATTCTGGTTTAAAATTACCTGAAATTGCAAATAATATACTGTTTGCCCCAAACTTTATACAGTTCCTATTAACACTGAGTTAGTTTCCTCACTAATGTCTAGTTGAAACTCTCACAAATCTGATGGATGAGGAATGAGGGCAGAGTCTTGCCAAGATTATGACATAGATTCCTTTGGCTAGATTTGAAAATGTGAAAGAGGCCTTTTTCTTACACATTTTATTTTATAGCACTGCACCAGACAGTGCTTTTCCTTCTAAGTTATTTTAGGTAGCTGTAACACAGAAGTCCTTGATATTTAACTTCTGTTTTATTGGAATGCTAGCAAGTCCCACTATATATATTCCTGGAGTGGGCTATTACTGCAGTTGTAATATACTTTAATAGAAGCATTACATTTTTTTTGTCAGTGTAAATTTTACTATGGCCTGGAGCAGGAAGAGAAGGTATGTAGTATTTCTCTGCACTCTGACAGGTTTGATATGTAGGTAGTAGAAATACTTTAAAAGGAAGCAGACATCCTTTGAAGTTTAGACAAAGGTCTCTGTAGAAAACCTAGACATAATATGATTGTAAATCTAATTATAGTAAGCTGTCTGGAAAGACTTCATTTCAGTCAATCAGTAATCAGTTCATTTTATTTTGGGTTTTGCTTTATCAAGCACTGCTTGTTTATTAGGATCCTCCTAACAAGGCATCCTAGTGCCTAAAGGGTCTTTTTTCTTGAAAAGCATGGTTTGTTCTTGTTCAGCTTTCTGTCTTAAAAAGTTGGAATCTTTTTAAATTATAAAATTACAAGATATAATATTGCTGAAATGAGCATTTGAGGGAACAGAATATTAACTATAGAAAAAATATAATACAGAGTTCCTTTTTTGGTTAACCACTTTGAGACACATGCCACATGTTTTTAACATGCAATGTTAAAAGATATACAATGAAGATGAGAAAATGGATCCTGGAGCAAGTTCTGTCTTCACTTCGATGAGTACAAATGTCAACAATTGCACTGATGTAAATTGAATTAAATCAACTCGAAGACAGTATTGCTGAGTGTGAAGTGATGTAAAGTGTGCATTAACGAAGTGTATAAAATCTCTTTTCTGGTTTTTCACCTCATTAGGTCCAGAACTATTGCTTTCTGCTCTCTCTGAAAACCCTGGCCCTTCTCGACAAAGCCATGCCTTTTATCACTGAGCAAAATGGCAGTTTCCTGGCAATACAGCTAAGCCTGAGAGGGAAGGAGCAGAAAGCAACTGCTGAAAAAGTGACACCACAAAGGGTTGGTGGAAAAAGTGGTGAATGTCAGGAAAGTGAAGTGAGGAAAGGACAGGAAGAAGGGAAGGGCCAAGGGAGACACAGAAAATCCTGTCCGACAGCACTGCTGTCTTTTGATGTTCTACCATCACAGGATGCTTTCCAGTCTGCTTCTTAGGCAGATGTTTCAAAAGCATTCTGAAACAGAGAAATATCCTCTTCACCTCTGTGGAGGAGGAATTGAAGAGGATTGGAAGAAAATGGCTACTGCCGCAACAAGCTTGAAACCAGAGTTATCTTCACAGAAAGATGTGAAGCACAAAGAACTACAAAGCAGGCTTCCTTCCTCACACAGCTGGTGCCTCAGTCCTCACTGAAGGGCTTGGTAAGATCAGACACAGTCCCTGCTCAGTTTTTTATTTCTCTGCAAATATTGCAGAAAAATACTTTATAGTAATTTCTGTGAAAATCTTAGAGCATATCTCAGCACTGAAACCAAATAGGTGTTAAACAGTAAAGTCTTTGGTCATACCGGATCTGACCTAGACATTAAGTGGAAGTTTATCAGGGAGTCTGAAGACTTTTATATCACATTAGCTTGTGAATATTAAATAACTCTGGAAATAAATTACATTGGGTGCAACAGTGGATAACAAGATTTCATTCTACTTTTCCTAAATTTAAATATTTAAAATACCTTTTGAGTAATTTAGAGTTCCATCTTTCTTTAGGTTGCTCATACTTGGCTTTGAATTCCTGCTTATACTGAGAATCTAAAAGGCATTGATGTATCCAGTTCACATCCTCTTAATTTGCAGTCCAGCTCCTGTGAGCTGCTAGCTAGCTTTTAAGTCAGGAAACTCTGGACTGTCAATGCCAGTTGTAGTTGAACAACTTACAGTGCTTCTGTGTAATTTACTTTATTAGGGATATAGTGCTCTGCTTGGAGACACAATTAAGAAAGCCTGAAGCAATGTTACCTGTAATTTTGCATGTTTCTTTCATTTGTATATATACATACATTTTTAGATATTTGTCTCTCATACACACATAGAATACCACAACTTCTCTTTGAAGTTTGTTATGGTATTAAGTACAGCTAACAGAATGGTTTTTAAATGCTTTTTTATATCTAGCTATTGTCTTTCCTACAAAGCCTAGTGACACAACCAAAACTGTGGTGAAAAACTAAACTAAGAATCACTAACTACACCGTGGGCAACTATTTACTATAGTAATAACTATAGTACTAACTATAACATCAGTGTTACGCAGCTTAACTGTTCATTCCTGATTTCTGGTTAGATGTTACAGCAGTGAAACAGGAATTCAAAACCAACGTTTCTAGACCTACTGAGAAGTTATATCGACTTAATAAATATCTGACTTACTCGTTCTTTAAATGCAAGTTGCATAGTTAACGTCTCAATTTGCTGGAGACGGTGCGTTTTCCTGACTGTAAGACAGCCACTAGGTGGGAGTATGTCATCTTAAAAGGCGCTTGGTCAGCCCCGGCAGTTGTCATTTTGGAGGAGCTCCATTCCTCTCTTTTCCTGGCAGCCGGGAGATGCTGGAGCTCTCTTCACACTATTGTCGAGTTGGTGTTGATCGATTTTGGCATTTTTCGGCGCTCGTCTCCACACTGGACGCTGGGGAGACGCTGCCTGCCTTGCTGCACCTCTGGCCGGGAGGATGTGAGCTGGGGCAAGCAAAGGTAAAGACTTCATAGAATCATAGTGTATCCTGAGTTGGAAGGGACCCACAAGGATCATCGATTCCAGTTCCTGGCCCTGCCCAGAACACCCCAAGAGTCACACCCTGTGCCTGAGAGCATTGTCCAAACGCTTCTTGAACTCCGCCAGGCTTGGTGCTGTGACCACTTTACTGGGGAGCTGTTCCAGTGCCCAACCACCCTCTGGATAAAGAACCTTTTCCTAATATCCAACCTAAAACTCCCCTGATGCAGCTTCAGGCCATTCCCTCAGGTCCTGCCACTGGTCACCACAGAGGAGAGATCAGTGTCTGCCCCTCCTTGTCCACTCACCATGAAGCTGTAGATCACAATGAGGTCTCCCCTCAGTCTCTTCTCTAGGCCAAACTAAGTGACCTCAGCCGCTCCTCATATGACTTCCCCTCCAGACCCTTCACCATCTTCCTGGCCCTTCTTTGGACACTCTCTAATAATACTACAAGTGCCACCCTTCAAAAAGTCTACCTCGTATCCAGACAAGGAACACCAGCTAATTATGTAGAAAGCCCCAAGGACCCAGGTGAAAATAGATTCAAAGGATCACCTTGTTAACATAAAAGCTAATAATAGTTTTTAAAAGTCTTGTTAAACGATAGTAAAAGCCAGACATTTGCCAGAGAGAGAACTGGAAGGTGATAAAGAAAGGGTCTTTTGAGGAATTAGGCTATAGGGGGAAAAAAAGTTATGGCAATATTCAACATAAAAGTGATAGAGCAGTTTTCAAAGCAAGCTACTTTTTCTTTTTTTTTAAAGGAACAGAGCCTCACATTAGTCCTAATCTGAGAATACAGTAAAAGGCATTTTAGCACAGATGAGTAAATTCCAAGTAATGACTGAAGGATGTGTGTGTTCAACTCTAAAGATCCAGGATGATACTGTTGGACTAAGAAGTGTAATGTGTAGTAAATTTTGGAGGGCAGCCGTAGTACTAGAAAGATGGGGCCAAATGAGCTGTTTCCCAAAGTACAACTTTGCGGAAACAGCAAAAACTCTGATTTTTACATCAGGAATATCTGAGCTGTAAGACTGTACGTGGAAAAAAAGTACTGCAAATGATTATTCATTGTTCCCTGTAGTAGAAGAAGGGGAGGAAAAGCAAAATTTTAAAAAGTGCTTTTTCATATGTCATAATTTATCTTGCCATAGAGCCTTTCGAAGGTCAGGCTGATAAACTAAAAATGAAGTAAGATAAGTTCACACAGGATAGGAGTATTAAACGTGAAGAAATGAATGCAAGCTCTAAATTTGGAAGTTTGCAAATTGTGAACTTCTGGGAACATATCAAGAATCCATTCGTATCTGTACCCTGTCTTCAAGTGTTCACTGTTGCTCATCAGTGGAGAACGACATTTTGCTAAACTGACTTTCAGATGTTGCTAAGGTCATTCCCTATTTCCTCTGATGGTAAAAATTTGGCCCTCATCTATAAGCTCAAGGTGCCCAAAGGTAGTAAAGTTGTTAACAGTGTCTGGTTGTCTTGCTGCAACTCTGGATTGAAAGTCCAGTTTTCCTATGTAATAATGGGAGTAGATTTGTTCACAGAAAAAAATCTCAGAAGCCACATGAAGGGTGCAATGCCTAGGCCAACAAAAAATTTGGTAGAAACAATGGTGGCAGTGCAAAACCATCTGTAGATGGCTGTCTGAAAAGATTTGAAAAACTACAAAGAAAAAAAAACAAAGCTGCAGTTTTTGACGTGTAGGATTCTTCGAAGCATAATTCTATGTAAAGTTCATTACAACTGGGGGTTCATTTCTGAACATCATTATTAAACTTCTACAGGTACAGGATTTTGGAGAAGTCAGGGAATTGGTGGCAATATTTCATATTTAATTTTGCTCTCTATGAAGACAGTAACAAAGCTCCTATTGGTTTTAGCTGGAAAAAACATAACCCAGTGATGCTGTTGTAATTAAGAAGCCTGGAGTACTACTGAATTATAGATTTAATGGTATATTTTTTAACTGTGCAGTCCTAATTATGCAACTTTTTCTTTTAAGGAATTTCTCTTATGCTTTTTTTTAATTAGGGTCAAATGTTTTTTGTATGAATAGATATCTTGCTCACATGCCATGTTCCCTTCCTGCACAGTTATACACTGAGCTCACAATTGTCACAAATTCCATAGAAAGTCTTTCCCATAAGAACAGACTGTTGTTGAAGGCACAGATTTGTATTTAATTGCAGCATTAAGTACTGTCTGTTAGAGAGCTTTCAATGCAAACATTCCACAAAATGAAAAATGCAAACTAGAAAATTACTGAGGGAAAGTAACTTCTGTAACTGGTTTGGGTGGATATTTTCAGCTTGCCAGTAAAAATCTCTTTGCAAGTCATAAAAACCTCATTATAATTTTGAAACACGTTTCATGACTATGCATCAGCTCTTTTGCCTGTGCAGTTCTCAATGCTTTAACAGTATTGGTTACTGGAATTGCTCAAAGACATCAGAAATAGAAACGCTCTGTTCCTTGCTGGAATTTCAGTTTATCAGCAAAGCAGAATTACTGCTTTCTCCAGGCAAGTTTTTGAAAAGACATTATACCCAGTCTACACCCTGTCTGTCAATACATGATGAAATTGTCATTCTAAAATAGTTACTTGTACACTGGAGTGGTTCTTTCTTGCATACAGTGCGACCAAACCTACTTGCTGCCGGAAATTGGGAGTAGTAACTAAAAGAATACAAACAGCTGTCTTTACCATGCAATCATGCATGATAAATGGCTGATGAACTAGATGAAGAAATGTTATTTTTACCTATTTGTCAAGGTCAGGTCCTAGTTTATTACACGTTTGGATTTCCAGAGGAGCTGAGGTTTGTCTACATCCCAAGGTTGATGAAAAGATGAGTAATGGAATGTGGTAACATGACTGTGGATATCACAGGCTACATCTTCATGTATACTTCAGGGCATTGCAACCTTACACACTTGACAGTCTGAGATGATTTGAAGCCCTAAGTGAGACCTTCAGGCTCCTCTTCCAAAATTTGGAATACTTTGGAAGGGACTTCTGAGATACCATCAGAGCTGCAACCTGTATAACTCACCCAGGAATAAAATGAGGATTGGGATGGAATTGAAAAAGTCTGGAATGTATCTGCATGATTCAGATGTCTTGCTTCAAGTGAGCAGGTATGACTGCAATACAGGACAGGGTCATGATACATCTGTTCAGGCTCCAAAAGAGACAGAGCTGGGATAGATGGTGCTGTACTGAACGGCCACCTCCCCCCTAGGGCTAAATGCACTGCTCCTTCTTTTACAGCCATGCTGTTTCTGGTTCTGGAAGCAACCAAGTCATCCTTGGCTCCAGGCTACTTACACAGTGCATTATCATGTCATTTAGACACTAAATGAAGTGGTTGAGACCAGGTGCCTCCCTTCTCCTGAATATTCACTTGTAGCTACCTACAATCCAGTCTGCAAATATACATGGGAAAAGTTACTCTGTTTAATATCTAACCCTAATATTTCCAGCAGGAGTGCGGGAAACTCCTCATGATTTTCACATCCACATTTCTTCATTTTTGATTAGAACTAATTAGTAATTTTTTCCTACTGTGTAGGAGTAGCAGACCCACCCCTCCCTCTGTTTATGTGCAGTACTAAATGGAAACGTGCAGGTACTTTCTGCAAAACTGCAAGGAACATGGGTGCAAATCTGAGTTAGGTCTCAGCCTATGCACAAACAGAAGATAAGGTGGCTTGGCAAGTTAAGCAGAACCTTTCATTTGAATGTATTCTTAATTAAATAAGAATGTATGCCTTCTTAGCGTCACAGAACTCTGGTTTCACAAGGAGAGAAAATGCCTACTGAGGAGGAACCATGCATTTTATTTATTGGGTATGTCCAATGCAAAAAACCTACAACCTTATGCAAATATTAACCAAGTCCTGCAGTAGCCAGAAATCAGAGAGATTATTATTGTTCTGGTTATAGAAATGGGAAAGAGTTTAAAAGGAGACACTGTAGCCAATAGTTTGGGAGGTACAGCAGGTTATCCACTTTAATTTAAGAGAATTTGTTATAATGAAAGCAGCAGTGCAGTAAAGAAGCAGACCCCTGATCAAACCTAATAGTATCTCCCTTATTTCTACCTGAAAATTTTATGAATGACTTCCAAAAATGTCACAATCTTAGCAGTTTCTGACAGCATCTGTTTCCCATTCTGAATGTCACTGGGGCCAATAGACCATGAGAAGTGACAGCCTCCTTTGGAGATCCCAAACAGAGCCTGTTCCAACACAGAGTGGACAGAGAGCCATTTGGCCTTCTAACTCAAAGTCACAGGTGTTGCCTGTCTTGATTAAAAAAAAAAATCAATAATCACTGTCCTAACCATGAGACTAAAAATAGGAAAGGTGAAGGGTAGCTACCCCATAGCCTTATCCAAAGTCTCAGGAACTCCTGCAGGATGGAGTGAGAAGGTCCTAGGAACAGGTCTCCCAAATCCCCAGAAATGCTGTAACCATCACATTTTTTTCCACTCTTTGTAAATTGGTATTGCTGTTTACATTCAAAGTGCTGCTCAGTCAGGAAGGGCTCAAGGTTTTGGGTAACAAGTGGGGATGTCTACCTTAAAATTCTGGCCAGGGTTATCAGCTAAACAAGGTTGCAAAATAGGTTTGCACATTTGTACATGGTCATCCATGTTTGCATGATTCCACTTGCAGCACCTGGCAACTGGTGCTCTCTTGGAGCATGCCTTGGGTCAAGGCATGGGAGGGCTACTCACAGCCATTAGAGGTGAAACAGTGGGGTAGTTCAGCTACACACACGAGTCACAGTGTACCACCGCACAGTCAGAAGATGGACCACCACCCATTTTATTTACTAGGTTAGATTACAGCCTGTGGCATTGACAGCATACTTCAATTTAAGGGAAGGCAAGTTAATCCTTTTAATCTCTGTGCTAACATGCAACCCCACTGCAAGCCTCCTAAACTCCAGCCGAGCACAGGAAGGCAGACACAACACTGTGCCCTGCACACCCAACTAAGTAGCATCTGAGTCCTCAGGGACACACTTCTGCATTCACTGACTAGTCCTTCCCCACACTTAATATGCCCTGCCCTTGCAAGTAAAATAAACCTGCATTATCTGCCTGTCACATTCCCACTGCTTTGTTCAGACCAAGCACCAAGTTGTAGGTGTTGTGATATAGTTGTAGGGGACTGTGCAGCTGATTTGCTCCAAATCACACTATCAGAGCAGCCACCAACAGTTTTGCAGTTTACAGATACACAATACAGAAGAGGCAACTTCTGAAACAAAGCCACATGGCTAAACAAAATTCTCTTATAAACAGGGAAAACATAAAAAGCTAGAGAAAGTCTTACAGAAAGTTTTCTACCCTGTGAGACACAGAAGCAGTAACTCCAAATCCCCAGTTTTGTGACAGACAGAACTGTGGTACTGCAATCAATGTAATTCTGACTTAAGCCTCCTACAGGTCTTCCCACTTGCCGCCCTTCTCCCACAGTCTCTGAGCACTCAGGACTGTATCCTAAATGTTCTCTTGACTTCAGAACTGAAGCTACATCACAGAACACACCAGAATAATTTTATAAGAAATTGTGCAAAAAAAAGTCTTCAAATACTTATGGTGTTCCATTCCTGCAGCAGAGGAGATTGTTTATTCTACCAGCACAATGCTCTGAAAGATTTTTGTAAGGCTGACAAGAGACTGGAATGCACTACAGCAAAGAGCCTCAAAATGACTAAGCTTTTCTATCTTCACTTCTCATCAGAAAGCTCATTCATGACAGTTAAATACTCAGATGAATCAAGTCCAAAGCTATTACAAAGCATAATGAGGAAATGCTCCAAGTCACCTGAGAACTTTAATTTCAGTGGATAAAGGAGATGCTAACTCATGACTGTCTAACACGGTTCTGAATCATCCAGTGGTGTGTGGTGCTTTATTTAATGTGAGAACATGCAACAAATATACAGCACCATGTAATTTCTAGAGATCACAGTTCTAATGTTTCTTGTTGCTGCAGTTTGCATTCTAAAACCTGTCTGGATGATGTCAAGTCACACACAAGTTTAATTCCCTCTTCCCTAGCCCCTCAGATTTTAGCAAGTATTACTATGATTTTGTTTTCATTAAAAGCCTCAATGGTATTTATACGTAGCATTCTCCTTCAGCACAGGAGAATGCAGAGTGAAATCAAGCAGCAGATGACTGTTCACCACAGAATGAGTAATCATTTATGTTCCAAGCTAAAATAAATGCAAACAGAAAACCAGAAAGCACACTGTTCGAATGTCTTCATTTAGTAACTTACCTTTTTTGTTAATTTCTTTTAAACAAGGGTTTTCTAAAAACATTTTGAACCTTATTCATTTTATTTTTGTTTTCCTTGGAAAACCTGAAGTGAAACATCTATCCTTTAAACTTGTTGTCTTCACTACTTGCCTTTTCCAGTGGCACGGGGTGATGGTTATACTCCTTCATTACGTATTCTGGTTTAACCACACAGCTTTTCAAAACAGCCCCCACTAAAATGAGCTGTGGCTCTGGACTTACACTCCCCATCACCATCACTTGCAGTTACCCATGAACAATTTCATTTCTAAGCACACACATTTCCCCAACAGCTGAACTGCTCCACAGTTTTCTGTGTTTTTCTTATTACAACTAGCTCCTTCATTTCAATGGCATCACAGTTGAGCTCAAGTCTGAAATGCAATGCTCCAGCTAGTGCTTATTTTTACTCAAGTAATTACAGAAAAAAAAAAGTTGACACTGACGTTTACCAAAATATTTCAGAGCACAAACACCACCCACTGAGCTGAACATGAAAATTCACGCCTCCTAGTCTTGTTTTTCTCCTCAGAGTATGACTGATTTGACTCATGCCTGACTTTAACAAAATTTCCAGATATTTGCTAGAACTACAGTTGGTAGGAAAAATGCCCAACAGGCAGCTGAATTTCTGCTCCTGTGCCATTATTACTTGTCTTTGATGAAAGGATACAGCAAGACATTCTAGACCATTTCATAGCATTTCATAAGTTTAAAACTTTATATGCTGAATGAAAATTCTCTGCTAATACATCTGAAAGCCTGCAAGGAACTGCTTTCATTTCTATTGTAGACACTGTGAAAATCCCAATATAGTCAATCTGGATGCTTTTTGCCCAACAGTGTTAGCAGCGCGGGAGCACTGGTCCTTTGATACTGAAGCTAGAGCAGGAACATTTCTCTGCCTTCCAGGAGTCCCACATGTGATTTGGTTACTGGTCATGACCCCTTGTTTATTGTATATGTGGATCTTAAGAATTACTGGAATTCTTATAAATCCCAACTAAATAAAAGGTAAAAGAAAAGCCCACCTGTAATCAGACACCATGTAACTGCATGTTAATGGCCTGTTCAGTGCCTACTGGGATATCTGAGGGTAATGCTACAGCATTATACTCAATTTCAAGAGGTAGACATTTTTAAATGAATAAAATCTATTTATATAATTACATTTATGACTACAGCTCATGCCTTATTCACAGCAAGTAAAAAAACCACACTGGAGTTTATGTAAATATTACTAATGCATACGCTATGAAAAAGTAACTCATGTTAATTAAAAAACACCTTAATTTCAAAAAGTTTACCAGAAACAGTTACACTGAGCATTGCAATCTTTCAAAGCAGAATAAAAGTTGTTTACAAGGATCCAGCAGTAATTGATATCCAGCTGCTCAGAGCTGGGCTGCTGATTGAACGTGTGAAAGCTGGGCTGAAATCCCCTCTTATTTGATGGCAGCAGGAGTCATGCTGCTCTTTCCTATGAGCTGGAATTTCATCCCAGTCTTTACATTCTTTGTCGGTTATGGTGGAGCAGCCAGAAGATGACGATCAGAGAGTAGCCAAGCAGACTTTCAGTTCTAAAAATCCAACCTTCAAGCATCTGTATAGTCTAGGGGATGGAGGAGGGGGTTTATAGCACAGTTAAAAGGAGTCTTTCTAAAAATGGGCAAGTGGCTATTTCAGAAACAGAGCTGATAGCAGGACACTGCACACCATTAACTGAAGTAAATTTGAGGTTGAGTCCTCGGTGAAAACACCATCATATTGGCCTTTAACTAGAAAGGAAGGCAAGCACAGCATGTGAACAAGTAAGCACATGTATGCACAAGGCATTCCAGGAGCCAAACAATATCTCTGCATACATGAAAGACCTTGCTAAGAAAAAAAAATAGCAAAGTTTTTTATCATTTAAATATTTGCCTACATGAACTTGATTTCAAATCCAACTTTACACATTCTTGATAAAATGAAAGGCTTCAGCATTGAAGATAAAATGTTTCTAGCACCAGCTACTGGCTTGAAAGTGAATACTTAAGAGATGAGTATAGGAAGACATGTTGTCTTTCACTGAAAAAGTGTTTTAAGGCAATATCCAAAATCACAATATAGCCACCACAGAAACTGCTCCAATGATCCCTGATACTTTATAGCACCTACACAGGTTCCATTGCTGAGGAATGGTAGGAACTAAATTGGTGTCTGTCCTCTCCTCCCTGCCATGTGCCCTGGAATGATGGAAATGTCCCAACATCTGTACATCACTAGTTGATGTAAAGCAAGCAAATTTCTTCCTATAGCTCCTAAATCCCTCTGTAGCCATTTATATTAGCCATATTAGCCACTATCACTGGCGAGAAAATTGGTGTGGAATTGCCATCTTTCCTTATCACTAACCCAATTAAAAAGTTGTTCAATAAGGCAGCAAGTGTTAACACAATTAATACAAATGAGATTTCTGAACATTTCCCAAAAGGGGAACAACTTTAACTGGTCTAGCCAGATGTGCTCCCAACAGCACCCAGCTCGGGGTTAGTTTTTCTTCTTTGCTCTCAAAAGAGTCAATTTACCTGCATTTCTACCAAGGAGTGTTTTAGGAATGGAGACAGTAATTTCTGAATATACACTATATCTATAAAAGGAAGAGGTAAGCAGTTTGTTCTCCATTTCCATCACTTTGTGGAACTCCTTCATCCATTTTTATTAACAGTTATGGCACCAGATATGCAGCTAAGAAATTGAAGAACATGTTATTAGAATTAATTTCTGGCTAAAGACAAGGAGCAGAACTGCATCGCAACCCTACTTTTTCCATGATTTAAAGGTGTGTTAAAATATACCAAGATTTTCAGGAAATCTGTTATTTGGCTTACACGGTAAGCTATGCCTTGTGCACTGTGTTCTACTTGTATTTTAAAATGGTGCACAAAGTTAAGAAACTTTACATGATGCCAGTGAGTAATGTGTGCTTTCATAAATACAGTAGTATACATCCTATATACAGACGCTGGATGGAAACCTCCATGAAGGCTGTTAGCCAGCCATCCACAGAAAGAAGGGAATGAAGATGGTGGGGAGTGTGGTGGAGGGTGCCACACCTAGGCAGACTATTGACGCTAGTCCCACAAGCACCGATGCGAGCACGCTCCTCTGGTCCCGAATAATCATCTTCACAGTCTCACAGAACTGGAAAAAACAAAACAAACAAGTGCAAAATATGAGATTTAAAGATGAAAGCTTTGGCTACAGAGCTGGCGATGCAGAGCTCTCTCTCGGGACAGAGCAGCGGTTGCTGCCCCAACTCTCACAGGGGCTCCCCGGAGGGAGGGGAAGAGGGAAGAGCTGGGCTGGCACCTCATCACCCCCAGCATCAGCCCCGGTACTGCCTGTGGCTACTGCCTGTAGCTTCAGAGCATTTTAGAAGCGTATTAATTGTTCTACTAATTCAGCTTCGCTCTCCTCGCCGCTTGAAGCCAGCTAAGGCCACGCTCGCCGCCGTCCCGAGCAGCTCCGCGCCGGCGGCACTGCCCGCTGCGGGAAGAGCGGCGTCAGCGGCGGCCGGGCCGGCGGGCGGTACCGGCACCCCCGCCCGGGGCCTGCGGCAGCAGCCGGCCCAGCTCCGGGGAGCGGGGTTGCCGGGGGAAGGGCAGCGCCGCCGCTGGCCGGGCCGTACCTTGTCGGTCTGGAAGCTGACGGGGGCTCCGTATCGGCAGTAGGTGACGAAGTGCTCGCAGTTGTTCCAGAGCAGGCTGTAGGCCGTGGCGCCCACCAGCTTCTCCGCCCGGCGGG
>VZSE01007792.1:1581660-1644744 GCA_013398275.1 Promerops cafer | reverse complement strand
GGGCCGCCTCCTCGCTGCCCAACACCTGGTCCTCGAAGAGCCGGTCCATGTGGTTGACCAGGATGCTGCCGCCGTAGGCGAAGTCCTCCACCGTGTCCACCCGGACGCTGGCCGTCCTGGCAATGACGCCCAGGATAAGCCGCTTGTTGGTCACCACCTGCTGGATCTGCCGACGGTCGCCGGTGATGGAGGGCAGGATGTCGGGCATCAAGTGGGCGACGCGGTTCTCGCCCAGGTAAATGCCGAAGTGGATGAAGAGGGTGCGGGGCACCTCCAGCAGGTCTCCTCGCTTGAAGCAGCTGGTGTCGTAGTAGCCGGGTGCAGGCGGTGGCGTTTCCCCGCCAGAGCCCGCGGGCAATGGCCGGATGTGGACGAGGAGCATCAGCTTCTCCAGCAGCAGCGAGGCCGCCTGCGGCACGGGGTTCTTCATGGTCGGGGAGGGAAGCCCTCAGTGCCTCCAAGCAGCTCTTGGCCCCCGGCACCGTTTTTCTAGGCTACCGGCGGGGCGGGGCGGGCACCCGGGCCGGCCCACCGGGTGAGGGGCGTGCGGGGAGCGCCCGCCCCGAAGACCGGCCGGGCTTTACTGGGAGGCGCGGCGGGCACNGCGGCGGCGGCTCGGCCCTCGGGATGGCGCGGTGCCCGCAGCCTGGAGCCGCCGCAGCTCCGCCCCGTCTACCGCCCGCGATGCCCAGGTAGAAGTGCACGGAAAAGTGCGGGTAAAGCCCTTCACTGGCCCCGGGGAGAACAGCGAGGGGCTCCCGGGGCCACAGGCCCTTCGTGCACCTTCCCCCGCCGGCGGGACCTGAGGGGCCCCGGGTGCCCGCCTCGGCCGTCGATGGGAGGCAAGCGGCGACCGGATGGGATCGGGGGGCCGGGCGGGCTGCCACGGTGCTCGCACGGCGGCGGGACAGGGGAGGGAGCGTCTGTCTTCCCTGAAAGGAAACAGGTCTCCGAGGGAGAGCGGGAAGTCACACTTATAAATTAATTCGCCCCAAAGGTCCGCCAGCTAAGAAAGATTGGGAAACGGCGGAGCGGCATTCCCGTGCGTTCGGTTTCATGGTAATCCATTATGCAAATAGCTAAATCCTGGCAACGGAGCCCACAAAAGAGCAGCCCTGTCAGGTCAACAATGCCGCCCCGATCGGGGCTCGGAAGTTTCAGTAACCACGCAGGTTCCCGCCCCCTCGGGGATAGCGGGATGATGGATGGGACAGACATTCATTTTACCTGGAAGATGACAGGGCGCAGAGAGTGCCAGAGAAGGTGGCCGTAGCTGCAGCCTTTCACCGAGTCCCCGCCGCCGCGCCCCGGCCCGCTGCCATGGATCTTTGTTCGTGCCGCAGCCGCTCCGGCCCGGCGCTGTCGCTCCGGCTGCAAGGGGGAGCTTTCGCCTCTGAGAAACGCGGAACGGGCGGAGGGAGGGGGAAGGAGGAAGGGATATGCGTGTAAGAATGCTGGAGAAGTTTGGTGGAGCATCTTCCTTTAAACTCGGGCAAACACTGCAACCTTAGGATGCCAAATACGAAACGGGGAAGCGGGAAGAGGAGCGATGGTGTGTTAACAGCTTGGCAGCTCTCCACAAGCAAACCGCGTTGAAACAGTAGGTTATTTTTCTCTCCTCAGTCACTTAAAACTCTGTGGAACACGAATGAGATCTCTAGACCACCCCAGAGCTGTAGAATCCCTTTGGTCACACCAGCAAAAAAGAGAAAATATTCGCTATCCCTTTTCTTTCCATTAGCAAACAACTTGGGTATGATTCAGAAGGCAAAGGGGATGCAAAGGACCCAGCAGGTGAGAGCCTTCTACCATCACAGAACCCAGGTTCAGGATCTTGTAAACATGAAAGCTTATTGATGAACTAAAAGCAAGTTTTCCCTCTTCCTCAGTAAAGAAAATACTTCAGGGGAGAGAGTTACCTCACTACTTGTCAACAAAAAACCATGGCAGGTGCCCTTCCATTTCCTCCTGCTTGGAGCAGAGGGCAGCTTCCTGGGAAGCTAAGACTACCCTCACCTTCCTTCATCTGCAAAGAAAGGGGCCCCCCATAACCTCTTGTTTGGTTGCTAATTCCAGGCCAGAGCCCAGCACTACTAACAGAGTGATCAGGCCTTTGGGATTTTCTCTGGAGTCTCAGCCAAATTTTTATGCAACAGAGGCTTACCCCTCTCAAGCCCTCTACTTCAAATCACATCATTTACAAAAGAGGAAATACCTTTTAGATGCAGCTTATGATGCCGGTACAGGAACCCTATGGATTAGGCACCAGCCACACATGATTATATAATTAAATCATCATATTTTCAAATCCAGATATTAAAAAACATATTTGTTGGAAGGTTTGAAGCTTTTTCTCTAAGTAAAAATGGGGAGTAGGAAAAGGAGGAACTTCTCATTTTTAGGTAGTGCATTTTTTTAATGGATAAGGGAAAAAAAAACCAGCTCATCCTCCTAAAAGGTCTCACCCATTTATGATGGTCACAGCAGCTGGTCCAGAGTTGGAGCCACAGGTTAGGTTATTAAAGACTCCATAGAAAGTCCTGGCACAGAAGGGTTCATGTCTCCCTCCTGTGTGGATAAGCACCATTCCTGCCCAGTACCATCCCAACATTCCCCCTCTCCCCTTCCCTAAAGCTGTCTAGGAGTGTCTGAATGGTCTTTGCTGAAATAGGTGTTAGAGATGCTTCAGTCCTACAGCTCAAGTTTCTCTTCCTTGTCCAAAGGAAGGTAGAGGAATTCAGCTGAACTCTCTGGCAGACACTTCCCAATGGGATCTTTCGTATGGAGGCATCCTTTGTTTGCTTTCTTCATGCCAGTTAGCTTTAATCCCAAAATCATCAGGTTCCATTTCAAGTAAATCCAGAAATGAAACCGGGATGAAACTGAAGAGGAATTGCCACGGGGAGAAGACTCAAAGTCCTACTGCATGGGAGGGTTTTGCCGTAGTAAGGTGAAAGGTGTGACATTGCTGCAGTGCAATTTCCTCGTACCTGGGGCACTGAAGAGCTTCCTCTCTCCCTCCCCCACAACCACTCACTCACTCTCAAGCCCAGAAACCCCAGTGAACAAGCCCAAAAGGCATTACAGAGCAGACATGTCTGTGGAATCCGCTCAGGTAATGCTTTGCCACTGCCTTGCAACGGCTGTGAGCATTACTGTGTGCAAAGCACTTAATACAACACATCGAAGTAATTCCTGAATGAAACCATTCCGATTCTTGAAAAGCAACCTGCAACCCAACATTTTCTGCTTTCAAACCCAAGGGGCTGCACTTCTATTACTGTCAAACTTGCACAGTGCAATGTAAGGTCTACTTACCATAATTTTGAATCTGAAAGAAGGAAGAAAACATGTACTTTAGTGGAAAAACATCTCTACTGGAGATGGCAAAACTAAAAATAAATATTGTGCATCAAACACTAGCACATCCTCTTGGGTGACTTGTATAATAGCTTTTGTACCTTTAGTATACACAAATTTAAGAGGGAAAATCACTTTGGAATATTAAATATAAACCCAGAAACATTGAGGAAGTATTTGTTTGGACTGTTAACTGTTGTGGAATAATTTAATGATAAAACCCATGCTTTATTTTTGAGAGTTAGGCTGAGATGCATAAGAAAGCTGTGAGAGGTTAAGAATGCAGCCTTTGTTTAGTAGTGCAGATGAGCCAAAGTACAAAAACTTAAGTAAGAGGTGTAAGCCAGTTTCCATTACACTGAAACTCCTGTATTAGAAGGAACCTTATTTTATGCACTAGACATTACTATTTCCATCCTGCTCTCACAGCTAACCCAGCAGGGAAAAGGCAGGAAAGGCAGGGAATTGGAAGGGTATGTTCTTGCCTATATGAGGAACAGACCTGGTTTAACATGCAGGCAAAATGAATTTTTTAACTGACTGAAGTTAAACCAATGCTGACTGCATACATGCTCACCTTTGTGTATATTTTACCAAACCTCTCTCAATTAGTCAAGCTTTACTTTCAGATCATCTGGGACTGCTGAAATAAGTATAGTTTCATGAATTCAAAACGCGTTACGGCATTCATGGAGAATAACATCTTTGGATAGGGATTTTTGGAGGCTGTAATTTGCAAGAAAAGTATCTGAAAAGCAGTGCCACTTGGTTTAAGCTGGTGTGCTGAAAGAAATAATGGACAGAAAACACGTTTGTGAAGGATTGTTTCATAGCGTCCAAAAGGGCTAAATAACACCTCTGTATTCCCATATTCAATCCATCTGAACACTGTACTGTTCCTTTCAGCAAATTACAGCTTCCATTATCGAGCTGTAAGTGACCAGCTCTCCAGCAAACAGTATCATTTACTTTTTTGGTTTTTGTATTTAACAAAGACTAGGGTCAGAACAGACAAAATCTGAACAAAGAAGGGAACCGGCAAGACAATGCATGAAATTGCAGGCAAGTGAAATAACCCCAAAGAAAGAACCTCTGAACTAAGTATCACTCTCTCCCAGTAGAAGAAACCACATACTACTAAAACAAAATTATACTTTATAAATGTTCACTTTTATTCAGAAACTTATTGCATACACATTTCCAGAGTCACTTAAGCAGCATATTGAGTGAACTGCAAATATTTACTGTAGCCTTTTTATCCTTGTAGGTTTGCTACTGAGGTCTATCACTTTTTTACTTCCTCTCAATAGGCTTCCAAATTATTAAGGAGAGTTTTCTAACAAACGATGACTGTAAACATAATAAAACCTGCATGCCATTTTCCTTTTGAAGTTACTGACTTGGCTATTTTTCTGCAATGAAGTAATGACTCATTTTTTACAACCTGACAATCATGTTGTACACATGGATAGTACCTATGACTTGCTCAGGCAGTAATTGTTTAGATGGATAAAGCATTCATTTATGATACCTTCAATTCAAATGAACAAAACCACAGCAAAGGTGGGAACAATTCATTGCATAGTCCTCATTAGCAAGCAAGAGGCTAGGAAATTAGTAACAGTGATAGCACTGGAAATTTAGGAACTAACAGATAGGTTTGGTGACAATTTAAGAAATACTTATTTCCATAATTTTGTCTGGTATTAGTAATGCCTTGTTTTGTCAGCACTAAACAATTAATACAATGTCCCCAAAATAAACAGAAAGATTAATTTCTGAATATAAAATGCCTGGACATGTGGAGTAATATTTATATAGCTTCTGCAGAGAAAATACAGTTATCAGAATTTCCACCTTGCTATTGTCCCAGGAAGTATGATACAGATTTGTAAGTCTCTTAATGAGATGAAGTTCAGAAGTATCCCAACCTGAACATGCTAATCATATTGTGCAGGAAGATGGAGAGTGATAACTGGGAATCAGAAGAAAGACAGAATACACTGCATTCAACATGGTTTTCCTTCACAGCATAAGACACCTTTTTGTGGGAAGGGCAATGCAAATGGCAGTCAAACTTACTCCAGGCATGACTCTGCTGCACACATCAAGGATTTAATAGCCCTGGAACTGAGCCACCCAGCCCTGCTTCATCCCTGGCAGGACTGCACCACCACAAGGAGGAGTGAGCAGGCAGACTCCCCTCTCCTCATGTTCAAATTTATTACCACACTAAGATCTGCAATTTACTACTACTCAGTGCTTTCCACCGAAGGACTAATTAGTAAAAGATATTGGAAAATGTAATTAACAAAGTCTGTCATTAACCAGACAAAGTGCTGGAAGTTTGGTGGATCACCACCAAAGGTCAGCATTTATGAGCAGTCACTGTATAACAGTACCAATTATTACTTTTCTTTACTGCCCAGCAGGGAAAACTGTTCCCCAGTACCAGACAGTGCTGGCTTCCCAGCAGTGCAGAGCAGGTTAACCCGCCTCACTCACTGCACAGGACAGACAGCCAACAGGACAGCAGTCCAGTCGATTTTCAAATGAAGGAGGAGAGAAGGAAAAGAGAGATGGACCAAACAGAAGGTAATTTCCATCTTGAAACAAAGATTATCTTGTCTCATAATTAAATGTTATGCTGCATTTTGATTAATTCTATTTTTCAGGAAATAAACTGATTTTTCATCCACTGTATTATCTAGACAGGAAATGTTATCAGGCACAGACAAAGCTGTTAGTCTGGTATTACTCAAAATATTTGCTAATCTGTGCCATATAGCTAAGCCTCTGAGAAATAACTGTCAAGTTTCTTACTCTTTAACCTTAAAAAAAATCTCATTCAAGAAGCCAGTTCTTGTTTAAAACATATTTTTATACCACTTAGTGTTAAAAGAATATATATTAAACACCTGTTACTCTATCAGTGATTTTAAATCAGGAACATTTTTAATCTCGAAGTCCAACAGCATCTGTCCAAGTGCTTTACCCTGTAGGAAAAAACCAAACCAACATTTTATTTTACTATATAAATATAACATCTTTTTAAAGTAATTTTTTAAAATGGTTTCATATGAGTGTTTTTCCTATAATCAGTGCGAGAGTTCAGTGCAAGTTTCTTGAGTTTTCAAGCATCCAAATTTGGACAGACTGAACAGTTTCTTCCATTTCGTTGGTACCTAGTGCTAAAATCAATTTAACTGGGGTTCAATTCTATCTATTCATACATAGTATCACCTTACTTTGTGAGCAGTCTTCTTGACTATGCTGAGATTATTTGCACATGAGCATTTCTGAGCCTATGAGCACAGCTGTGTGAGCCATAGCATTGCTCAGGATCTCATCTTCAGGTTTAGAGGTTTTTAAATATTTTATACTCAGATTGTACACTAGCAAAAAATTTTCTTACCTTCAGATTCTCATACCATCAACACAAAAGACCTCATATCCATCTGCTTTTCATGTTTATAAATATTATTTATCAGTATTTTAACTATGAAAGGCATAGCTTAAATGGGGAGTTATCCTACAGGGCATGGCTCCCGTATATACTTGGAAACAATCAGAATTGTCCAGTAAATATGCATTTTTCAAAATGTGACAGCCTTTCTGATGAACTAATTTCTGCTGGTGCATCAAAAAACTGGTAGTCTTCAAATCAGTTATGCTCTTTATGATGTGCTATCTTATTAGCACACATCTTTTTCACCTAATATTATAATCCACTTTCTACTTTCCTATGTTGTTTCCAAACCTTAGAAAATTTAACAGACAGTATCTATTTACAGGAAATTAAAAGGAACTAGAGTCAAACCCCAAACCTCACAGTTCCAGCCTGAAAGCTGGTTACAAAGAGACCCACAAAAGATGACTACATTAAAATTATTGCTTTGATACATGCCTGTGGATCACTTCTTAGGGATGCTATACCACCACCACCAAGGGAATTCTTCAGAACAAAATTTAATCCATGGATTCCTGGCAACTCATATCTGTAAAATAAAAACTGCACATTATTTCTCAGGGGATTTTGGAAGAAACACGTGTAGAGAACATCAAGCAAAAACTGGCATGCAAAATTTTCGTGCTTCTGATCACATCCCACTGCTGAGTCAAGTCTAAAAGGTAAAAAGATTAACACAAGGCCTTACCTGCCTTCGTGTTCCTTTCTCTTACTCCAAATTAACAGCCCTTAATAGTTTTAAATTTGGATCATAAGGTAATCATTCTCCTCTATTCAAAACTCATCAATTTCTAATAGGGTTGATTCTAGAGTTCTTTCTTCCTATGAGTTGAAGTCCACATCTGTAAGCCAGAGGTTCAAGATCCAACATGAACTCGGACAACACGATGGGCAAAAGAAAGTATTTTTATTAGCTCCTAGTTCTGATACTGAAAAGTACAATCACAATTCCTGGAGCTCACTTTTGCTAACAAATGCTACCAGCTAATTGGAAAGACACCCTCTTCATTACTGAGAAACATCTGTGAGTCACTACATCAACTCTTACTACAAACAGGTAACTTTATAGCAAATTCAAATCTGAGCTTTCCTGGAGCCATGTAATTTGTTCAGATAAAATTATATTTTAGTGTGACAGACATATGTTTCTGTTCCATTGCCACTGTAAGCATTTTTCCATCCTTGCCTTTGACTGGTGCAGTTCCAATTTGGAAACTTCTGTAGCAGTTTGGCAAATGGCTCTGTGGTCTCCTATTGTTTCAAATTCCATAAATAGGTCTACAATATATTTCCATTTGCCTCTCCTTGCAGTTTTTCACTGTTTCGTCATTTTCCTTCTATTGTTGGGTTTTCTTTGGTTTTGCTTTACTCCAATATGTTCTTCATCGAAGTACCTGATAGCTTTGCTTTAATTCCATAGGAAAGGATTTAAATCAGAACATCCTCAAGCCATGAGGAATTAACAGATAAAGATGATATCCAATTCTCACTCTGTCTCCAGATGTTTAACTGCTGCAATTTAAATCCTGCTTCCTCCAACATCACTTATTTTTCTTTAGTCACTTACCTGATCTTGATCTGTTTGGGACAGATTCTTTAAATCTTTCCCCTAATATAGGTGGAATTTCTTGCAGTGGTCTTATACTGCTTATACTTTGAAGTTTATTTCTTTCAGGTCCGTTTGAGCACTATGAAACCCATGGCTGCTGCTGGTGCTCCCAGCCCTGTCTGCCCTTTTATCTCGGGCATATGACCTAAACCTCTTCTCTTGTGGAAGGAGATGATTCTGCTGAGCAGTCTGGCAATCACTTCAGTTCTTGTTCTAGAAAGCAAGTAGTCATGGAGTTTCCATGTCTGTCTCCCAGGCAAAAAGTTTTAACTTTAAGTTCCTTCAGGTTTTTCATTACCACACTCTACTTTAGTATTAGTATTATTAGTTTTTTTTAAGAAAAAAAATTGGTGCCAGCATTCTGTTGCCCTTTCTCAAAAACTAGCTGACACACAACATTATCACACTTAAAGGCAACTCCACTGGGAAGGTAAGAAAGTAGATCAATCCACCAGTGCTGTATTAGACAACACAAATATGAAGAACAAAGCAATTCTACAATAGGTTACCTACCTAATTTACTATATTTAATACCATAATCAACTATATAGCACAACAAGATGACCCCACAACATTTTCTAAAAAACTAAATAAAAATTTCTAATCACCACATACCACGAAAGCCAGAGATCTACCAAAGCAAAGTGCTACACTATAAATTTTACTCTGAAAAGCTGGCAAAGATTTCCAGGCAGCAAAGAATTTCACAACTGGAGGATGTCTCCTCAAGAACTAGACTGAGAGAACATCGATTCCTAATATCTCATCTCTCAAAAGAAGTGTCCTGAAAATCAATCAGGAAAAACAAATCGGGAGAGAAAGTGAAGAGCACATAAAAGCAGAAACAAATAAGTGGAAAAATTTAATTTCATTTTCTGCAGTAACTTTGGCAGAGGAAATATGTAATGCAAGCAACAGATCTTAATTTGGAACACTAATATGGCACATTCATTTTATTTACTTTGAGAAAATATTTACAGTGGGATAATTTAGCTAAAATGAGGATTACAAAATAATATATGAAGGTCAGCATCTTCAGTATTTTAAGGCTTGTCTGAAGTATCTGAGCATCCAAAATATTTCCACACAGAAACTTTCACAATAAAAGGAAGAAAAACCACTAACTATTATAATAGTCTTAAGCAGCAACAATACATTGACCAAAATGCTGTCAGGCATTTACTCAGCATAATTAAACAATTTAAGCTTAATTAACTGAGACCTAAAGGAAAAAAATTATCTAATTGTACAATTTGATTAAATGTTTTAAGAGCTGCTTTTAAAAAGCACAGAAAACAAATAAACCCTTCAAAAATACTCTGTGACAGAAACCAGTAAGACAAGGAATATTCACTGTTCTAGCTGAATTCCTATGCTTATGAACAATGGGGTGCCTGCTTAACTACTTCCTTTAAAGTGCTGTCCATAATACTCAGAGAAGTCAGGTTTTCCAGTGAATTTCCCATTAAAATGCACAGAAATAATGATATAAAATTATTTAATGCATTTAAATCAAGGAAAAGACAGGATTCTTTTCATCACAGGAAAGCAGGAACCAAGTCCATGGGCTTAAAGAAGTGTTTGCATATGAGGTATACTGTAGAAAAATACTCATTTTTACTAATAAATGTATGTACAAAAAAGCCACCTAGAAGTATCAGCATCCACATTTCTTGTTCTTCAGCTCTTGGTGAAAACATTGCATAGGAAGGAATTAGCTGTCAATTTTTAGTATTTCTGAGCACTGAAATGTTCTCAAAACATTACATATACCACATTTCAGAAGATGAAAATAGCAGAATCTCATAGGATGGCTTTACTGTCCTTCATAAATGACTGACCTAGTACCACTGCACAAGAAGTTCCTTATTCTGTATCTTAAGATACTCAGATCTGTTAAGACTGTACTCTAGCACTCTACTGTGGGAAGCAAACACCTGGGGATTGAAAGACCATCTTCTGCTATTATTTTACCTGCAGATCTGGAAGTTTATGAGTTTTCAGTGTTCTCTATCAAAATAGTCCCACCTTTTCTCTGTTTAGTACACCTGTTTCATGTCTCTAGTGAAAAAGCATGAAAGGCAACTGGTTAACAGACTGTTCTGTACTGAGGTAGAGCTATGGTTGGTATGTTTATAGTAGCAAAACTAATACATAGTTTTTAGCTACTCACCATTTAAGTAAAGGAAATGAAGGAAAATCAGACAGTAAGACAGCTCTTTTTTTAATGACAGTTAAAACTAAAAAATAAACAAGAAATTTAAAAAGAAACTACACAATCTGAAGCACATGAGCATAATCCTCATAATCCTAAATATTTCCACAAAAGGTTTTATTCTTTTTCCCCAGTAGCTTTCCAATTCACTCACAGAGCTCCATTATCACATCATTAAAGGAAGCCAAAACCACAAACAGATAATCTAATTAATCAAATTAATTTGGCTTCATCCAGACAGAGCAAATTTCTACTTTTATTTATGAACATAAACAGCATTAAGGATGGCAATGAATCAGTTTCTAGAAGTATCATTAGAAGGCATGACATTGTTTATGTCTTCTCCCCTCTGCTGTTTCTGAGGAAATTCAATGACAATTCTTAGTATCACAATTTATTAGACACATAGATTTGTTAGCACTTACAAAACTCTGAGTGGGTGAGATCTGCACTGAGCTGCTTATGAAGACAAAACCAGCACTTAGAATTCAAAGATCAGGGGTTAAAGTAACTCCCAGCCCTCTCTGAGCTTTGAGCTGTACCTTTCTGATCAAGCTCTTTGAACAAACAAAAAGACAGTTAACAGTTTATCCACTACCCATGGAAATACATAAAGGATTTTGGCAAAATCTCCTTATGTGCAGCATAACTGACTTTGTATCAAAACATGTTTTAGAAGACTGAATGGTTTGTGGCAGTATTCAGCTTTTACTTGTTTTCAAAGAGATAAAAAGGTTTAAATTTTGTTGACTGTTTTACTGGACATCCTTAGGAGAGTGAGCTTTACCTCATGCTCCAACAACAGCAGCCTATGTTTCATTCAGTCCCCCAGAAGGGCCCTGGGCATCAGCCATACCACAACAATAAGAACGTTACGTATGTTGTCTGCTGGCACAGGATATTCTTTAGTAGATGAGTATCACATAAGTGTCCTGTTTACGATTCTCTTTCAGATTTTGGGAGAAATTAGCTATGTTTTTTCTTTAAATTCTGGCTTGGTGTAAGTGGCACAAAAGCGGGTGAGAGTGGGGTGCTAGAAGGAATACTTTATCTCAAGTGAGTGAACTTCATAAATATTCAAATGCTTTGCAGAAACAGGGATAGTATGAGGCGTGTTTCTGATGGATCATCAGGTAAGTTTAGGCTCCAGACTACAATGGCTGTGCGAATGTCTTTCACATAGTGTTTTACAGATTTCTAACTCTCAGTTCAGCAGTGGCTCAGAAGCTTGGGAAGCTTCAGTTACTAAAGCTCATGCAGTTCCCAAATGGTTCAAAACCAATGGAAAGATAAATTTCTCAAAGGGCATCGGAAGCTATTTCTAGTTGGTAAAGACATTCTGTACTGGAACAAAACAAAAAAACAGCCCCAACACTACTATGCTAATTCTGAGAATTTAAATGCCTTCATTAAACGGATTGACGGCCTTTGTCCAGCTTTGAGAGAGGCCCAGGTACACGTTCTCAGTGACTATGCTCAAGTTTTTATTTAAAAAGGAAAAGGAAGATACATAAAAAAACCAAAGAAAATATACATAAGCTTGCAATATTTATGTTAACACATTTTAAGGCAACTTCTGATACCATCATGTATCTACCATACAACAGTGGGCTGCACAGCAAGCTACTCACCTTGTTACTCGTTCTTCTTCTGGTTTCTCATGCTCTAAAAGGTGTTGAAAGTAATTCTCCAGGGCTTGAGCAGTTAAAGTTTTCTTTAGGTATGGATAGTAGAGGGGATGCCGTGCTATCACACCTGTTAGGCATTAACTGGCATTAATTGAAATAGGAACTGTTAAAACCAATTTGTATTTATCCTTTCAAAACCAATTTGAGGTCCTCCGCTTAATTGAAACTGTACATATGGATCCCCTTTAATGAGCTCCTGAATAAAAAACACAACAGTATGACAGCTCTCCCTCTGTCAGTAGAGATGTAGGGTGGAGCATGACACCAAAGAATGCTAAGTGACCACTAAGTGATCGCTGGATTTTTTTCTGCTGCAAACAGTCCCTGCCATCAAAAGACACCTAAAGAACAACATCACAACAAACAACCCACAGGCAATTCTCTTCCCTTAAATGGTTTGCAAGACTTCGATATTTAAGTAATCACAATTAACCACAACAAGGCATGATCAGTGACCAAAGGTTTGGTCCTTGCCCCACCTCTTGAACAGTATTCTGACCCAAGTGTGACGAACCACAATTACATTTTTATGGCTGTAAATATACTTGATAAGCTTCAGCTAATTTTAGGCTGAAGCTGAGGTTCCAGAGCAGGATCAGGAAAACAGCCTTGTGTCACAGGGACCTTTCTATCTGGACTTAAATTAGAGGTTAAGTTTGTTGTTAGTGTTGTTCCTTAGAAAAGCAGTAGTGTCTTTATATCTGAAGCAGTCTATTATGTATGCATCAATCATGACTTGGCAATGCTACACTGCAACAGTGGTCAATCATAGAGAAAGAAAAAAAAAGGAAAAAGAAAAAAAAATCAACATTGCTTCGTTCTTCAACACAAAAAAACTAGTTTCACAAATAAGGACAAGAAAACTGTATTCCTGAATACAAACGAACAAAATTAATCAGTTTTAGCATGACAGCTAATAGCAAATCAAATCCCAAACGCACCTTTAATTCATACTGAGCTTTGAACACCACACGCTCTCATCTTCCAACAAGTAAGAGAGCCAATTGTTGCATGCAGAAGTAAGGAATAGAAGGAATTATTAAACAATGCAAGAAGCAGCACAATCAATGCAAAGAGACTGCATACTGAAATATACCATTTGCATTAGCAATATAATAAAAACATTCTTGTATGTATGAGAACAACTTTAGTATTTCCTAACACTGTCAATGTTTTAGCCACAGACATGTTACAAAATTAATGTATGAAAATATTATACATGATCAGACAATGAAGAAATTACATTACATAACATACACATGTGAAGGAGTAGCAACTGATGTGTAAAAGAAACGTTAAGAAATGTTTTTTTAAGTTCTGGGAGCTCAACCTTCCAACCCTAAACAAAAACCTTTCTTTTAGTATAACATGCTAGTATTTTTTCTTAGTACCTCAGATTACAACAGCTGCTAATCAGAAGACTACAGATATTTCATTAGTAAAATCCATATTCAATATGTATTCTCTTTTGTTTTAGCACAATTATAAAAAAGGTCAAGTGATGTTTAACAAAATTAAGACTAGCACTTGAAATGTAACTCTTATGTGAAAATGTTACATCACTTCAGAAGGCAAAAGAAAGAAAAATACCTATGTTTGCAGAATTGCCTTTGTCTCCACTTCTGGTATAGGCAAGATCTTCTAAGCGGTAAGTATGTGGACCACTTGGCAGATCTGTACAACGTAAAAGTGAATTCATTTTAATGGGGCTACAAATAATCACATATTTTGAAGGAGTAACTGTCAGTTTAAGTGCATGCTTTTTGCATTGTTTGCAGTACACTCTGAAAACATTTCCAATCCTTCTTCTCACAGGAGCACCTAGAGAAGAGGTGAGACTGGGGGCCAACATTAGGAAGTCCATCCCTCCTGCTCCGTCTCCCAAATCCCTTTTACGTTTTCACAGCCAAATGCTGTTCCAGGCATCCCCTCTTCCATCACCCTTCAATATTACTTCCATCTTGGCCTTAACAATGCAGTACCTCTGAAGGAGGCACAGCAGCTGCTTGTCTTTACTTGCCTAGCCAGTAACTTTTTTCCTTTTAACACACAGATCTCCACTTCCAGTGCAGGTGGAAAACACCTGCAGTTGCTCCTGTCCTGATAATTCTGTAATGCCTGTTTAATCTGCTAATGCCTGTAGAAAACAGTAACAAATTCCAACAACACATCTCTCACTTACATTTGCACTATACAGCTTCTTATCCAGCTGTACAGAAGAAACCTAAGATTTCTTTTCCAAGTTACTGGTTTTGTAAATATCTTAGTATTCTATAAGAAAATGTATGCTTTCTAGGAAGCCAATCTTGATTATTTTAACTTGTTGATGTCTGAATATTGGATATTCAAGGAACATGGAGGTTGTTGCACTTCCCTGAATGAAGTTCATATGAAATATTTTTATCCATCTATGTATCAAAAGGCAAGCCCACACCTATCCAAATCCAGAAATTCAATATTGTGGGATTCACACAGTATATACCTGAGGTTACACAGCACAGACCTCTTGCAATTGTTGATAGTAAGAGTAGTAGGCTGTCACCATCTAGCTCCTGTTCTCTGAAGTGAAAGATGAAGCACCCACTAATTTGCTAATGAGTTTGAGTTATTCACTGATCACAGCATAACACTGAAACTTGAAGCATGGGCTATATCCAAGCTTTTAGGAAGTGATAATCAAGTAACTTTCAGTCAGTTTTGCTTCTGATCTAACTTTCCTATGGCCGTATCAACTCTCCTGGACTCCTTGGCTTTTCAATCTCACCATCAATAATAGACTGACCTCCACTCCTGACTCACAGTAAACTTCTCATCCCTCAGTCCTTCTCTCCTCTGTCCACATCCAGTCCTTTTTGCATCCTTCTGGACTCAAGTGGCAGTTCTCCCCCTCTCTTTGCTCCCTGGACACCAGTAGGGGGAATATGCAGAGCAGGGAAGCAACAGCCTCTTCCTGCTTTGTGGCAGCTTCTGGTGCAGCTGCTGCTGATGGCAGCCAGAAGAAGCAAGTCACAAATGTCCCAAATTTAAAGGAGTTGAATATACAGCGTCTTGTTAATCAATTATGCTGGACTAACTTCATGTTGCAAGGCACAATGCAATTTGAAAATACATCAGTCTGTCCTTTTTGTACTATCATTGCTTCTGCTGAGAATACCAAACTATTTGTTTTCTTTTCCTTTTAAAATTTTAATTTTAGGGAGTAGGAGACCCAATATTAAAGATCTTATGCTCCAAATGCTGGCCTGGGGCATCACTTAGAGCACAGTGCACCTACTATGCAGGCACAAGTAGATACATACTCTGTGAACTGCATCAGGTAATCAGGTAAACCCAGCCCTAGCCTGATCATCCTTACCTTCAACTCCTTCCTGCCCACAGAAAATTGCTGACACAGACATGAGCCAGGCTGACCTGGGTAAGAGAGAAACTATGTCCAAATCCTACTGGCTGCAGTTTTCACTGACCCTCTCTGTGGCAGTGGCAGCTGGACAGATCCCCAAGTCCATTTGGGTATGGGGTGGGAGATATATTGGCTAACAAAAATGCCTTAGTACAACATGACACAATTTGTACACTGTATCTGTGTTTGGTTGAAGCAGATCAGTCAATACTCAGAAGAGCAGCTCTGCTGGCACATGTGAGTGGCAGTAACAAGGAAAACAATAATGAAGAACTAGGGGTTCACCACAGCAACCTCTTCTACTGGCACACCTGGATCAGAAAATCTTCCCACAATCTGCCTGAACAACAACTTATCAGCATTGAACTGCTTTAAGTAAGACCTACAGTTTTATAAAATACATTGGGTCACTGTGAAAGGTGAGCTGAAAGAATGATTATAGTTCAGAGTGGCACAATGGTTCCTCAGTGGTAGGAAGTCACAGAAACATGAAATTTGAAGAGGTTAAAGCATACAGTGAAAAAGAGGAACACAGGAGGTTTGTTTTTAGCTTGAAGCTCAGTCTTTTCCACGTTCACTTGCAAGCAAAAATGTGCCATGAAATGTGGCAGAAAATATTTAAGGGTGTATTTATTTAATTGGGGAATATTATTTTTTATTAAATATCTCCATTGAGAGTGGATCTGAAAGTCCAGCTAAAGCTCATTGCTCATTTCCGACAAGACTACACTTCATACGCTACAGAGATTACATTAATTTTAGTAATTTCATTCAATATACAGTTCAAGACAAAACATAGTGCTTTTTCAAAGGCTGAAATTTGACAATATCTAAATTGCATAAGCTGTAGAAATCTTTTCTCCGTCAGACATTTTACACAGTGAGTCTCTGACTATCTCCCTTTAAACAAAACCAGTTCAAGTCAGTGTTCTGGTGTTCTCATTTATTATTACCCTAATTGATTTATCTTTCATGATCTGTTTATCAGGAAATTTTCATTTAATAAACATCTTAAACAAATCTATGAAAAAATTCCCTTCAAAGCTAGGGAAAATCGTAAATACAAATTCCACCCTCCCAGAAGCACATGTAGCACATATTTTAAATCCATTTTCACATATTTCTCTTATGTATTCAACGACCACTAACAGTCCCTCACACTCAAGATAACCATGAAACTAAGAAAAATTCTTTCCTTTCTAAATGCTTACAGAAAATGCTTTAGCAGAAGCTATTCCTTTTACAGTCTGACCCATTTGTCTTTCTCATCCATGCTGTCGTACATCAAACCACAGAAGTAGGTAAGTATTTAGGCACATACAGAAAACATTTATATTTACAACCAAGGGCAAAAGTTTAGAGATCCTTCTCAGGGGAAACAACCAGAGAAGTTCTGCTGTCTCTCAAAAGTGAGGTTTTGCCTGAAAAAAGGCCTGAAGAATTCAGTAGTCTGCTGGTGTCAGGTACCTCAAAGTTTTCTCAAGTTATAAAAAGGCAGTAGGGAGTCCAATTGATTTTTGTTTCTCCAATATTTAGCACTGTAGTCACCTTGAAAAAAAAACCCCAAACTCAGCACCTTTGCTAACCCTTTCATTGAGCAGAACAATGACTTCCTATTCCTTAACTTGCCCAATCTGATGGTGCAAATACCCCGCTGCCCTCCTGAGAACTCCCAGGGAGCTGACAGACGCTGGTGTGACATCAGATTTCCAACAGACGTAAGAGCTGAAACCATACTTAAGAGTTTAAACTGTTTCTGCACAGCACAAATCATTCTATTGAAGAGATGTTTGAATAGATGGGAAAAATGAACACATGCATGGCAATCAGGCATCCGCTATCAGTGGCTTTCAAATGGCAATAAACACACAATCATGTATGTATTTCAAAATTTCTCTATGCAATATAAACACTCCCTACTAACTCATATTAGTTGTTACACTGTTCTATTGCTAGTTTTGAGAAATACTACTCACCTTTATCTGGAATCCAGAATGAACCATAACATGTAAATACCTTAATAGCATTGATTTTTTTAAGTATACAGACTTTAATACCTGAATTACTCTTTCACCATCAGTATTATTTTTAGAAATTTTTCTAACTCATAATTTTTAGGTAGAGTCACTTGATTCAGATTTTCAAATACCTAGCCACAGCTTTGATTTAATTCTCTCAGTTCTCTGGTAAGCCAAAATAAGATAATGAAGACTGCTTGGACCAAACGGGAATTAAGGAGCATGCTATACTTTAAGAAATACTGTATGTAGTTCAGCCATTAGAAATAATTTTCAGGTGTCCAGCACTTTCAATAATTGCCTGTATGAGCAACTCTGATTTAACACTTCCTTTTCATTGCAGACATCCTGACCTGCTCCATTCAGTTCACTGAATGGTGAGGTTAGCCCTTCTCAAGGTTCTTTTCTTTCTCAGAGAATTTGTTTAGACAAGTCTAGCAGCAACATAGGAACTATCGTGGTGGATTATTAACCTAGTATGGTTTCCTTTAAAGTCACCAGTTCCAGGTTGATCCCATTCTTGTTAATTCTGTGAAGGCTGCCATATGGACCAGGAGTGAATTTTAATTATCTGAGTGCTGTGAGTCTGTAAGTCATTCTGTTCGTCTGTCCTCTATTCTGAACACTATTTTGATATAAGATAAATCCAACTATTCCCAGGATTCACAGAAAGTAAGATTACAGTATACTTTGAACCCACGTTTCAATTTCAAGCCAGCTTTACATGATCTTCAGTTGTGTTTAAAGCATAGGGGTTTTTAATAAAAATTTACTTCCATACTTGTTATAGTCTCAAATATGTTATACTGCATGACACTAACCACCTTCCAAGGAAACAGTCTGTTTTGCAACAGCCATAAAAATGTATCACATAAAGGGGCAAAATGTATTTCAGAGACAAAATCTAACACACTTTACCAGGACAGGGACAGCAAATGGTAAGTTCACAAGTACAAAGATGAACATACCTTTCAGTTCACTGCTCATGTTGGGTAGATCAAACGAAACCACCTCATCTGATGTAAACGTGAGATCCTCCTCAAATATCTCAACATGCTGCCCATTTAAAAATAGGCTGATCTGTACAGAGAACACAGATTTTCAAACAGTCAAATCAGAAATCCATTGCAATGTGAACAAATAAAGCATATTCCTAATTAAGTACTGATCTAGTAGACTTCCAGTAATAGTTTTACGGATAAGGCTCCCTTGTTCCCTTTTAAAAGGTCACAATAACATAACAATTCATTATAAACCTAAAAGAAATATTTGTTTAGGAAAAAAACTGTATAAAAAAACGCCAAAGAAATGCTCCATTCAGTTTGGTATTTTCTAAAGGAAGACAAATCTCTTTGCATCTCAACATTGCATGGAATTTTGTGTCACAACTCTTGACAATTGAATCCCAAAACTTGAACACTTCCATCTTTTCCATGATGCAACCCTCTTTTCTTCTAAATATTGCTGTCTGTATTAAAGACAAACTTCCCTCTGCATTCTGTGTTCATCTTCAAATATATTTTGTGAAAGCTGCTAAAAAAAATACATCAATACAGGAATTTTGGGCTTGGTTGTTGCTCAGTAGCAACCCTTAGAGTAGACTAAGTCAAGGACTTTTCAGTTTCCCATGCTCTGCCAGCAAGCAGGTGCACAGGGAGCTGGGAAGAAGCATGGCCAGGACAGCTGACCTGAACTGGCCAGAGGAATATTCCACACCAAAGAGCATCATGCCTAGTATATAAATGGGGAGAGTGGGGAGTTGGCTGGGAGCTGCTGATCGCTGCTGGGGGACAGGCTGGGCATTGGTCTGTGGGTGGTGGGGCACTCTACAGTGCATCATTTGTCTTCCTTGGGTTTTATTCCCCTCTTTCTTTTTCATCATCTCCTTTTCACTAATACCAACAACTACTGATTTGTTTTAATTATTGAACTGTTTTTATCACAACTTGTGTCATTTATTTTTTTACCATTTTTCCAATTCTTTTCCCTATTAAACTGGGGAGGAGGGAGGTGAGAGAGTGGCTAAGTGGCACTTAGTGGCCAGCTGGGAATAAACCCTGACAGGCCTTTTTCATGCCCAACATGGGGCTTAATGGGTTGAGATAACAGATCTGACTACTAGACGTTAGAAGANGCAACTTGTGTCATTTATTTTTTACCATTTTTCCAATTCTTTTCCCTATTAAACTGGGGAGGTGGGAGGTGAGAGAGTGGCTAAGTGGCACTTAGTGGCCAGCTGGGAATAAACCCTGACAGGCCTTTTTCATGCCCAACATGGGGCTTAATGGGTTGAGATAACAACAGATCTGACTAGAATACGTTAGAAAAAATTTCTTACAAGCATTCATTCTATTAGTTTAATAGCCACTGGTCACAATGACTTATTTGCTCTCAAAGTTGATGTGTTTGTTCCTTAAGTTCAATTATGTACTGCCTTACTTGCAGTAAGTGTTCTCTTGTTATGATGCTTATCACCCATGGAAATTGGGTTGAGGTTATCAAGCTGTACTTTGTAACACTGGCTAATGATATGATATAATTGCTGGTTGTGAAACTAATCTGGTTTTGCACTCAGCATTGCTGTCATCCCTGTACTTGGGAGTCATCTATCAGAAACGAATGATAATTATACCTTTTACCTCTTCTCTTTGGAAACTCAGACCATGGAGGGGACACACTTGCCTTCCTCTTCCCCTTATCCTCCAGGCTAATTACAATAGATCTTGAGAATTTTTAATATCCTGGGATGCTCAAACTAGCATGTTCCTAACATTATGTCTTCACAGAATCAATTAGATTGGGAAAGACCTCTGAGGTATCAAGTCGAACTTACGATCCAACACCACCACGTCAACTAGACCTATGTGCCACAGCAAGTCTTTCCTTAAACACCTCCAGGTATGGTGACTCCACCCCCTCTCAGGTAGTTGTAGAGCGTCATAAGGTCTCCCCTGAACCTCCTTTTCCCCAGGCTAAACAACCACAGCTCCCTCAGCTGCTCCTCGTGAGACTTGTGCTCCAGACCCTTCACTAGCTTTGCCAGCTTCTCTGGATGTGCTCCAGCACGTCAAAGTCTCTCCTAAACTGAGGGGCCCAGAAATGGACACATGTCTCGAGATGTGCTGAATACAGGGGGACAACCACTGCCCTGGTCCCTGCTGGCCACACTGTTGCTGATACAGGCCAGGATGCCACTGGCCCTCCAGGTCACCTGGGCACACTGTTGGCTCATGCCTTATGAATGTATTCCAGGTCTTGTTTAAAGTTTAAACAACTATTTAAGACTACTTCTCAGATCAGCCCGGCAGAGAAGGACCTGGGGGTGATGGCTGATGGAAAACTAAACATGACTCATCAGTGTACGTTCACAGTCCAGAAAGTCAATCAAATACTGAGCTGCATCAAAAGGAGTGTGGCCAGTCAGCTGCAGGAAGTGATTCTCCCCCTCTACTCTGCTCTTGTGACACCCCACCTGGAGCACTGTGTACAGTGCTGATGTCCCCAAAATATGAAGAACATAGACCTGCTGGACCAAGTCCAGAGGAGACCATGAATTTCATAAGAGAACTGGAGCACCTTCCCTACAAAGACAGACTGAGGGAGTTGGGACTGTTCAGCCTGGAGAAGAGAAGGTTGTATAAAGACCTCACAGCAACCTACCCGTATCTGAAGGGCCATACATGGAAGCTGGAGAGGGACTCTTTGTCAGGAACTGTAGTGACAGGACAAGCAATGGGTACAAATTGACAAAGGGGAAAATTAAGTTAGATATTAGGAGGAAATTTGCCACTGTGAGGGTGGTGACACACTGGGAAGCTGCCCAGGGAAGTCAGAGATGCCCCATCCCTGAAGGTGTTCAAAGCCAGGCTGGTTAAGGCCTTGAACAACCTGGTCTAATGGGAGGTATCCCTGCCCAAGGCAGTGAGGGTTGGGACTAGATGATCTTTAAGGTCTATTCCAACCCCCTAACTTTTTATGATTGTCTGATCTGCCCTGAGGCTGGATTGTTAAGAGTGACAAGGTGCATGGGGTGCTATGGGCAAGTGCATAGGACTGTGAGCAGCTTGAATTTTGGAACTTCACCCTTGAAAAAGTGCAGAATCCAGAAAAACTAGTAAAATATTTGGAAAAAGTATGCTGTCACTTTGGCAATTCCAGAGAGACACAGATCACTGCAATGTGCTGACCTAGGCCTACCACGTTCTGTTTGACACTATTCTTCTCAAGGGGAAAGGGTCTCTGGATGTGATAAAACAAAAACCCTGCAGCTACTCCACCCCGGTGACAGGCACTGCAGAGGAATGAGAGGACTAATCCCTCCTAATTATCAGTCACTCCTATACACAAGAAGTGGACACAAAACTCAATGAAGCAGGGCCATCACAAAAACAGGAGAAAGAAGCAGAACAAGATACCTCTCTTTGAATCAGATGTGGGATATGCAAAAATATTTCACCTGTCTTCCAGGTCAGCACATTATCATCTGGCTGTTATGATGCTGGGATAATGGAGCTAGTAGCCTGTAATTAGAGGGTAGGGAAGCCAAGCAGCTATGATCACTTTCTAGGGAAGGCAGCATTACCCACTGGATTTGAAAAAGGGGCCTAGGTCCTCAGCCTCTGAAAAGGGCTCCTGTTAAGTCTGAAGGAAAGGTATCCCTTCAAGGAAAATGCTGTATGGCACCCAGATAAGAGGACCACAATGCAAGGAGGTATCCAGTTCTCGAAGGAATTAGCCATGCTAGAATTGATTTATTATGACCTGACTAACAAGCAGCTACCCAGAGATCTAGATGAAGCCCAATTCCCATGACCCACAGGACAGCAATTTGTGTGCAGCACATCCTCACTGTATCCCAAATGACTGGTAGCAATGACCCAGAGAGACAAACAGGCACCCGCTGTGGATCAAGTGCCTCAACACCCCCAACAGCATGAGAAAAAAAAAAGTCTTGCTCCCCAATATATATATAGACCAGTATCTCAGCTTTTAACAGTAACCATCCTTTTGATCAAGAGGAAGGAGGTAGAAAGTACACACACAGCAGGTTACCCTTCAGTTTTAACAATGGGACCACTGACAGGCCATAAGGAAGTGGGACAGAAGTGAGTGACATCCATTTAATCTGTATTGCAGGACTCCCAGTATGAAAGACTCAGACACAATCAGGTTAAACTTCCAGAACAAAACAATATAAACAAACTTAGCTGCAGCAGTTATCATGCTCAGTTGTCAGCAAATCCAAAATAACTCTACTCAGCACTCTTTCTTCAGATTGTCCTTACAGAATAACTAATAGTGACTTGCCTTCAGTAGGTTTGCTGCAATTTCTCCTTATGTAAAAGTTTTACGTTACCTTCAAAGCACACATGGAAAACAACTACTATTTGAACTGTAAAACCACTGGTGATCTATGATAAAATCAGTACAATTGCATAAAAACAGTGGAAACAACAAACAAGACATTGAATCCAAACTGACACCCAGAAAGGTGTTACCTAACACAAAAGAAAAGAACCCACTGTCGCAATGTTAACATAACTCATAATCTGCTTATGGATTTTTTTTAGTTTTAGGTCAAATGCTAACCTAGAGCAACTAGACTCTTTGTAACTGAACTTCTAATTTAGAAAATCAGTTCATTCATACTTTACTCACTCTAATCTCTTACTGGACAATAGTTTTTAAAACATGGCTAAAATTTTTAATCAAGGACTTGAATCACACCACATTTTTACCCTCAGTATTACTGCAGGACAACAGTGATAGGAAACATTGCATTTTGCTGACAGCGTATCAGTGCCCCTATCAGATTAGTTACACAGAGCAAGGACTTTGATTTTCTGCATTGGAAAGAGTAAAAGAGACACTGCTTTCTTTCCTTGTTAAATTAAGTTACTGTTTAATCTCAACAGCATTTTACCAAGTCTGGAACACAGTTCTAATTAAATTAGTTAATCTGAACAACACAGTGGTAGGCTAAACTTCCATAAAGATAATTTCACACTAAACTTGGCAAAGACAAGCCATTTGTATAAGGCAAAATGTAAGTGATCATTAAAGTAAGTACATCAACTTTAGACAACAAGAAAGGTGGGGTTGTTTTAAATGCTTTTCCACTGTGAAGAGGTTGCAATGACCTTAGCTTTAATAACTAAATGGAATCTTCTGTATAAAGTTGTGAAATTAAAATATTTTCCTTTAATGAAGAATACTACTTAAAGAATAGGGCTTGGTTGTGCTAAACACTGTATGAATGTTAAAGAACGAAAACAAAACAGTCCCTTTCTGATCAAGTTGTTTCGTTTGTTCCCCCTTGCCTAGTGTGCTCCCAAAGCTTCCCTGAGCCATCCTAAGCAGAAGCCTGTCACAATACCTGTGCCCTAACACAGACCAACATTCCAGCCTTTGGCCACTTTCTTGACAGTGGGTGGGTGAGAAGGCTCTCACAGAGTATCAGGATGCCTTGGCATGAGAGACATGCAACAGTTACAAGCTACTTGAAAAAGAAGGGCATATATGCAGTTTTGTCTGCAGTTTCCGAAGGCCAAATTCAATATCTGATCGTACTCAGAAGAGCAGAGACAATGTTCATAAATCCAAACACTTTATGGTTTCAGCAAAAGCAGTTTCTTCAAGTTTGTCTTGAAAGCTTCAAACTAGACAGGAGTACATGCACCACAGAGAAGAAGTGGCTCTAGATGAGCATGTCATCTTACACTAATGTCTCACCTAGGGCTGCCTGGACATCTGAACTGTAAATTCTTGGAGTGAAAGAAACTGTTACTATGAACTGAACAAGGCCACAGAGTCACAGGTTCCTCCATGATAGCACAATAGTAGCACAGGCTTCCTTAATTTGACAGTTTTTGTAATACAGGCAAGAACAAATTGCTACTTCCATTTTTATAGACAGGGTATATGGAAGGAAAAGGCCCAACTCTCTGTTAAGGTAAAACCTGTTGAATCAGAGGAAATTCAATGATTTTAGTATTTGTTCCCAGTAGTATACACAGAATACACCACTCCCCAAAAACTCAGAAAATTTATCCAAGCTCACAAGATTAATGTTCCACTCTCTGAACACCCAATGGCCTACTCTTTAAAGAGACTCCATTAACCTTCAAAAAAGTCTACGATTTTCTTAAGCAGTCTTTGCAAATGCAGTAAAAGTAATTCAAACCTACAATTCCATGAATCTGAAAAGAGAAGCTCAGTTTTGATGCAAGATATTTCAAAATTAGGAGTAATTAAAATGAACGGTTAGCAAGTTCAACTGTTGCAAAACATTCTGTGTGAATAACATTAATCTCTCAGGAAATATTTTTTAATCAAAGTCACTAGACTACTTTGCCGTTTTATTATCAAAAGTCAGCAAAAAATGCCAGAATCAGCAGGATTTTTCAAATTACTTAAATTTGAAAAGTTACAAAAGACAGAACTCAGACTTTAAGTGGTAGATCTTACCTGAACATTGCTTTTGGGATAATAGAAGAAAAATGGCTTCAAAACCGGAGACCTAGACACACAGAGCAACAAGCATAAATGCATTTACCTAGAAATTAATCAAACTGGCAGACCATACACCTTTGGACTATTAATATACCAAACACTTTGGAAATTAAATCCATTCAACCATGACTAGCAATGGTTTTCTGACCAACTTTGGAAAGCTTGAGAAGTGTAAAAACTCCTTAAACTCCATTATTAAGAATATAAGATTCTATTTAAAAACAGAAGAAAGTTTTACTGAGGGGAGGTAGCCAAAACAGCAAAAATATTTTCTTAACACAGGATGTGCTTCTTGACAGTGAAGTATACTACACTGTCAGCAGCCCCACATCAATATCTAGAGGCCAGCTACACAGGGCTACTGGAAATACAGTCACAGGTTCTTCCCCCATCTTCATGTTAAGTATTTGCTAAATGACAGGAAAGTTTTAGATGTATAACCATAAAAAGGTGAGGTATAAATCACCACAAGATTTTAGCCATAGCTAGAAAAAAATGAATCAAGCCAGTTTTTTTTTTTTAAAACATGCTCAACATTACTATGTTCAGCTCAGTCATGAAATGGTTTCATGCTAAAATTTTGTGGTATGATCTGCCATCTGACCTCACTGTGAAGTGAGCTCATACAAATGTAAATTTGGTTGGGCCCATATTCCAAGCTAACAGCTACGAGAGAAAACTGGTTCAGAAATTTGCATGTATTAATGTGGTCGAGCTACTGCCTTGCCACAAAGTCACATTTCAAGTTTTCCCTACAGCTCATTAAGCAAAGACATTGCTATGAGCTGATCAGAAACCTACATAACTCACATTTAATTCAATAAAGAATTTTACTACTTGCATGGATAGTGTATAGCACTCACTATTATCTTGTTATCAGTTATTAAGCACAGAGTGACACAGGAAGATTTAGTTGCTTCTGTGGTTGCTGTCCCAAGCTGGGGAAGTTTGTGATGGTGCCTGGTAGGAACATCATCATCACACATTACAACAAATTAATGATCAGGAGTTAACTTACACTCTGGGGCGCCCTCCAACAATTCCAGTGAGGCCAGGGGCTGGAAAAGGAAATTAAATTCACAAAAGAATGGTTAAAGCCCTCTTCAAAACATCAGAGCTTGCAGCTTATCATAGCTTGAATTGATCCATTTTTAATAAATGCACATTAAGCTCTAGAAAATTACATACATTCTTGTAAATTAACAAAACTGAACATTTTATACAACTTAAAAGGCAAAACACATAAGTGAGTTTTAACTAAAAAAATTTGAATGTGCAAAGAGTGAACTAAATCTTTAGAATATTTTTCCAAATACTTTGTGTCCAAATGCCAGTGAGGTAATACATTTGATAGAAAACAAACTTTGCTTTAGTTTTGTCATTCTTGTTTTATTTACTTTCAAAGAGAGCAGAGAAACAATTCTGATGGACAATGGTTTCTTTTAATATTTGTTTAATATGACTTTGCTTGTGTATATTAACTGTTTAATTTGAATCACTCTCTCTGGCCTTTAAAGTAATTTTGCTTTTTTAAGGTGCGGGGTACTGCAGATCCCATTCTCTCTGTGATACAGAGGCAATTCAGGGGTTTAAGGCACTACCATGAGCCCAGACCTGTGCTAAGTCAGCCAGGTTGCCAGGCTCTATCATTAAACACATCTGCCCAGCTCAGTATTTCTGAAAGAAACAGTTCTGCTCTTCTCATCCTGAGCATAGCTTCTCACCCTTCTGTCTGGCATGGACAGCAGGAACACATGATGCATCAGAGCTCCAAACAGCATTGCAGGGGAAAGAAACAGTAAAATGCATACATTACATCAGCCTAGGAATTAATTAACAACTGTGTTAAGGAGTCCCTTTTAAAAATAAGAGCTGTGGAAAGCTGCCCACATGGTATATTTGGACAAACTAATTCTGGCTAAAAAGGGCTTCATGCTTTCTGCAGGTGTGAATTCCCTCAGTGCTCCAAGCAAACTAGAAGCCAGGTAACTGTGCTGTTGTGATACTAAAGCTAACAGTGATGAGCTCTACTCCACAGCAGGCTGTTCTAGCTTGGATTCAGTGCCTTGTCAATGTGGACACATACTAGTGGCAGTGGAGATTACACAGCCTTGCCATACTCACGCTCATCAGAAGCAACTTCCCCAAAAAAGTCTATGATCTTCTGTAGTACACAGAAAAAAAAGCCTTCAAAAGAAACCGCATCACAAATAATCACCTCCCTACTCACTACAGACTGCTAAAAAATGTGGTGGTGGATAGAATACAAAAGAATCCCTTACGTAAGTATGGCACAATTTTAAATGATCCTGTGAGGTCTCAGCCCTATACATCTTACCTGTGCACTCATTCAAGCAGAACTGCCTCTCAGCAACAGAACAAGCTGCAGTGATTTTACTGAATTACGTGTCTAGTTCGTTTATTAGGTTGCTGGGGCAGGAGGGTGGATATGCTAAGGTCATGCTGAAAATACAGGTCCATAAAGCTAGTTAAATTATCACTGGATTGTCATACGGGCCGCTTCCTGCTAGGCAGCTGAACTGCTCATTAAGGATACCAGATTTTGCTCCAACATCAATTTCAACACCCTGAAAGCTTTTAAAGAAAGCTCTTCATTCACTTGCTTTCACACAAGGCATCTTGACTCCTACAACAAAGTAGTTCTCAACATAGACAAGAAAACAATCCAAGTAAGAGCAACAATTGCTCACATGTCGAGGCTAGGATAACACCTCCTCCTCCTGCTGGACTTTGAGAAGTTCATGAGCACAGGCTACTGTAACAGCAGATCTGTCTTTGCAGGTACAATAGCTATCCCTGCAACTGCAGAGCAAAGCTACATCAATATCCCAGGTGCAACACTTAAGTTCTATGCTATGATTATTGTTTATGTGAATATAAGTATGATGGAAGCAATTTTAAGTCAAATTTCTTTTTTATCTATATCAAATTCCTAGTTAGGCTTCAAGCAGAGAACACAAAGCAAATCTTAAATTACTGATTCTAAGCCACAACCAGTTTGTTAATTCCGTAAACAGCACAAGAGCACTTCACCTCAACCCAGGTCTCAGATTCCTATTACATTTCTCCAGTAAAGCAGAAGAAGGCAATGGAAGGTGCAGTACAAAGAAGTAATAGTGAACTTGTCACTGTGGTCAGACCTACCTTCTGCTAATTAAATTATGATCTCCTCAGATCAACAATTGTCCCAAGAAAACTTATAAAGATATCCCCTCATGCTGTAATTTATGCTTATGCTGCATTGCTTGCTTAAATATCTATACAGATGCTCTCCCTCCTTTCTGGAAGGTTTATCTTTATCTACAATGACACAAAGAATTTGTTGTACTCATAGAGAATATCAACCAGGCTGCAGTCTCAAATTGCTAAGAGTCTCAGCTAAAATGAAGTTCTTGATCTACTTTCCCAGAAACGTCGCATGACCATTTTTTGTCATCAGAGCTCCATTCCTTAGTGCCTCAAGGCAGATAAAAGTATTGTCTCACTTGCTACCACTAAACCTCTCGAGCAAGTCACTTAAGGCTAATGAACTCACCACCACTCTCTGCCAGCTTCTGTGCCTCAGAATGGCATAACACTGATGCACTGCAAAATGGAGTGATTACCTTTAGGTGGGAGACCTTCCTTTCAATTCATCTATATCCTGCTCATCTGTAGGTGCAGTATTTCTTTGGTTTCAAACTGAATATCATGATACTTACTTTGATTGAAGCATTTGATCCAAAAGCCTTCCATTTTTTCACAGTGCCTGGGGACCAAGCCTGAGAACTACAAATTCTCCAGGTGGCTGGGCATTTTAAACCAAGGAGCACTGGGGATTACACCACTGGGATTCCACTGTTTTTATTAACTCCCAAATATATTACATAGTTGGAAAAACTTCAGGCAGTAAGAAGGGTAAATCTACTCCTTTCTAGGTGACTAACCTCCAGTATGGGACCCTTCCTTCAGATTCTGTGTTTAAAGGTTTAAATCTACACTGAATCTATTAAATAAATAAACTATTAATTAGAAAGAGCTTTTCTTTGATTCATCTGCACAGTTCTTCATACAGTCTTATCCTGTCTTTCCATTTTATGACTCCTTCCTCTGGCCTACTTTATGTCATACTCATTTTCAGCCCAAGTATCTTACAAAAAACAAACCACCATCCTCTTTGTATACATGGACATATAATTAATTATTTGTCAGGTTTTCTTCCTTTGTGCCCATGATTCTTTCAGCACACCTGCAGACTCCCACATTTTGGGTCCAATGGCAAATTTGATCCAAATCTGAAGGATGAAGAAGAATCTCAAGAATACCAAAGCACACTAACACCCCATGACTGGCACTCCCCTGTGAGCAGAGATGTACAAACTGACATCCATGTAAATAATACAAGGTGAAGCCCAATCAGGATACACTCCTTGCTACAACAGCTTAACTATTTCTGGTTTCCCATGTATGTTTTATCTCTCCAGCTGCCTCTTGATCTTTTTTTATTTTCTCACCCTGTAAAACCCATCTGTGGATGGACTTGCAAATACAAATTCTTCTAAAAATCATATATGATATGCTGGAAAAGACAGCAAGTTTCTGATAAATTTCATGAGCAGAGGTAGCAGGCAAACTAAAGAGTACTTGGGCAAACCAATGTTGCTCTCAGGTGGGGCAATTCAGGAAATGGATCCACTGAAAACCAGCCCTGGTAAAAGATGCATAAAATCAGTTCAAATAAGCACCGATTTCAGTATGTAGAACCACCATGTTCTCATACATTATAATCTGTGTCATATATACCACACCCTGTAAAATGCCCCACAGCAGAAAAAAACCCTGGTTGGAACTTGCAATCATGAGATGCAAATTTCCAGCAAAACATGCCTTATTCCTTCCAGCTCTCATTATTCCCCACTGGATTTACAGATGGTGGAAAAGCCTCATGTTTTGCCTCCTTAATATTCCCTCTATCCTATTCCAATCCTCCTTGAATAGTCACACCTAATTTTGGATTATTATTTCTTATTCTTTTATCTACTTCTGTAAAAAACCCTTCTGTACAATTCTGTATATTTTTCAACAGAATAAACCATTATGCAATATACGAAGGATGCTAGACTGCATTGAAGCATTTTGTAAAATGTTTTGGAGTAAAAAAGCACGAAAATGCTCCAATTACTTGAAATCTAAAAAGCTTTAAGCACTTTAAATTTAAATAAAACTTGAGGGTTTTTTTTGAAGTTTCACAGAATTTCAAGATACAGTGATATCTTTTGCTGAACAGTTTTCAGCTTTTGACCCTTATACTTCCAGTGATTGAATTAGCTTAGCCAATAGGTTATTAATGTATTTACTGCATATTCTAACAAATGAAACATGTTTTTATATATAAAACCAGACAAAGTAGTCCACTTGTCAAGCATTTTTTTTTAAGTGATCAAACTAGAGAAATCTGAAATCTCAGGTTTTATACTCAGCAGCTCTTACAATATGGTTGAGCACCAGTATAAAATCCATGCAACCTTTTTTTTTTACAGGGGTCAATTGTACATTCTTAATTATTCTATCTATGTCCTCTGAAAACAGCAGATAGTTTATCTTCTGCAGTATTATTCTCAAAAAAACAGGGACTGCAGTAAACTGCTACAACAAGGACATTTCTAAAAGGATCTTCCAACACACTTAGGACATCAGTCAAAATATTTACATATACTCAAGCACTTTAAAATCTCAAGTTGTATTAACCAGCTGTCATCTTAGTGTCAAATTCCGGTCATTTTAATGTGAAATAAAGGTCAGCACATGATTTCAGCTATTAGTAAAACATTTCTTAGCTACTGAACCTCTGTTAAACTATAAACGCCAGATTCCCACAGTAAGGCTCTTCTTGAGCCTCTTCTACACTGCGTTTCATTCAGAATGAAGTATCTGAATTAAAGAAGACAACATAAAGACATTATATCAACAGAAATTATTTAAATTCTAACCATTTGGCTGACTGGACTGTGCATAATGAAGAGATTTTCACTGTGTAATACAAACCAGGTATGTGTTTGCTGGCTTTTATGAAGTGAGGGTGAACTTCTATGGACTGAACATTGCAGAACTGCACTGAACTCCCACAGGTTACTACAGATGTAAAAAATCTGAGTCTGTGTCCAGGATTCTCCACTGCCAAGCATAGGAATCTCACTTTACAGAACAGGATAATAGCTGTGAAGACCCCACTATTAGGACTGAACAGTACAGACAGATTTAAAGTTATTTTTTTTTCAGGAGACCAACATGCATAAAGCCAACCAAACTTGCTGCTTGCTTTTAAAAAAAATCCTGGCTATTAACAATTTTCAGGGTATTGAGGACTAAACAGAAAGAATAATTTTATCAATTAAAAGGTTAAATGCAAGTATTAATTGTAAAAAATTATTAAAAGATGGGATAAGGTGTGTTTGGCCTTTTTTTAATATAGAATATATCCCTTTAAGTTCATCAGAACAGCATAATCCAAATGAAAACTGATTAAGCGTTTGAACTTGTGAACTAAATACCATACTCAACAGAAGTTTACAGTAAATGTCTCCCATTCCAAACAGAAAATAAACAATAAATCACTCTCCAACGTGGCATGTCTATATACAGTAACTTCAAATTCTTCTCTGGGCTTAAGAGTCTCATCTGCAGTTTCAATAATACTTAAAAATTTCTCTGGAAGTACACTAATGTGTCCTGCTGGGCCTTCAATCAACACACTGGGAATTTCAAAAGCATTAGGAAAAATAGTCAGGGAATAACTATGAAAATCTCAGTCATTCATTGTTGACTACGGAAGCTTCTTAAAAAATGCAACATCTCAAAATTCTCTCTTGCAGGTCTAACTGCTCGCATATATTGCGGAGCACAAACACACACAGGCTTCAGCCCATTTCAACATATATACAGCATTCCTTTTTATGCAGAAGATGTGATTTCATAAGAAATTGGGAATTTCAGATTGGCACAATGCCTTTAGATAGTTGTCCTACTGATGTGGAGGGGAGGGGGGGAAGTCAGTGCTCTCTAATTGATCAGAAGCTATGCCATGCTCTCCTTTTATGAGTCTTAAGTTTTATTATTCTTGACATATAAAAATGGCCAAAAATTTTATCATAGCTCAAAATCATATGCTGCAAAGTAAGTCAGAAGTTATTAAATACTGACATTAAGACTCTAAATTCACTAAAAAGCACATCTGATACTCAAGACCTCACATCCAGTTTTAAGTCTCTGAAGTGAAGCATTATGAAGCATTACAAAGATCACTCAACAGAATTATTGTGATGTGATTTTTAATTACAGGAAGAAAAATATTATCTTCATTTTACTATTGTTCCCTGCAAAATGTGAAAAATCACAACTGAAAACTCCCTCTAAAAGTTATCAGGCAAATAGGTAAAACGTTTTGACTCAAGTGATTTAAATTCAGCCTAAGTTAAAAACACCAAAACTAGGTTTTTAATACTGATTATTAAAGAAATTAATACCTGGTTTACATATAATTTGTAATTTTAATATTATGATATTGCCAAAACAAAACTACCAACCAACTCCAGCTGACAGCTCCACAAGTAGTGACTAGCACACTAAAACCACCTGATGAAACACCAGAAGTGACAGTGCTTCTGGATTTCACTACAAAAGATACAGCAGGAGCTCTTATGACTCTCCACCCTTATTCTGAACCATCAAATCTCTTTTCTCAATCTCTCCTCTCCTCTACTCCTTGTTCCTAAGTTTTAGCCAGCTTGGTCCCCTTAAATATTGGTGGAGTTGCTCTTCAGCATTTCTTATGGAGAAAGCAGAACCAAGGAGTCTTGATTCACATTCTCTTGTGGTTCTGCTTTCTTTCACTATCTCAGGAAACCATCTGTAACAGCAGACAGAATACTTTCCAATGCTACTAGATGTTAGAAAGCTTACCCCATCTTTATACAGCTTGCTACAGGTTCTTGGATGAAAGGTGCTATATATGAAGATTATTACCTGTACAACTTCCTACACATCACTTAAGAGTAACAAGCACCAAACTGCTACTGAGGGGAAAGAAGAATATGGTTAAAAAAAGTACTCCTCAACCACTAGATACAGTCCAAGCAGAAGACAAAATATTTCCCTTTTTTTCTTTTTTTACTTTTTGTCCAGTACAGATCTAAAAGTACACTTTATTTTTTAAAGGTCACTCTTAAATGTCCAAAAATAATGGAATGAAGTGTTTCAGTTCAGGTGACATCACTGCAAGTCACCAACTTCTTCCTCCCTGGTGTCCATTATGAAAGATTCATAATTTGTTCCTGCTTTTCCTCTGTTCTTCATTAAAAGAATATGCAGAACAAGAAAGAAGGATTATTTGCAATAACTCTCACAGTCACTATCTCACCTCCTGGAAGTGAGCTAACCATAGGAGAGTTGGGAGGGGTGTGACCAAGCTGGCCATCTTTGAAACAAACACAGGACTTCATTGTTAAGGGACTTTCATCAGGAAAAGCCACTCAGGCTTAAAATCTCACTTCGTGTGTATCCCCACAACTGCCAGCATTTTGGCAGAACAAAGCCTCATGTAGTTACATCACTCAGATCCATGTGCAAAGCACAAAACCACATTTGTTAAGCATGCTCCATCCATGCAAGAGACGACAGGCACAGCTATTTTTATTCCATGCCCAGTGAGAAAAAGTGGTGCAGCACTGTACAGAATGGGACCTCAGGTGCTCACTGCCCAGAGCACTTAGGGCACGCAAGGCTCGAGTTCTGGGTTCTCTGCCTGTGGACCCTCCCACGAGGGTGACCACACTGCCACGGGGCATGCTCTGCCTCTCACAGAAGCTGTGACACTGGAGAATTGTAGTCATTTGCAAAAATGTCCCCGTGAAAGAGGGGAGGGAAAAAGTTAAGGGAAAAGGTGGAGGGAAATGAACACCAGGTGCTGTTACTAGAGAATTCTTCTAGGACTTATACATCTCTACAAGTCTTGTCTGTGGAGCTGCCCATTTTAAGACAATTAAGCATCAAGAATTCCTTGTTCTGCTCTTCACAGCAAGGTCTGAAATTTTACACTACTGTCAGAAACTAAGCATTGTTAAGCTGATGCAGTTATTAGTACACCACTAATTACTGTTTGGCAGTGTTGCAAAATTCTAAATCTCACTGAAGAAAGAAAATTAAAAACATTCTTCTTAATCACTGCTTTAAACATATTCCACATCAACAAGTAGCTTACTAAGCATTTAGATCCCAAATCTGACCCTTCTCTGCTTATATAAGAGTCTACAGGCACAGTAATACAGAAATTTACCACACAACAGCAACTGAAAGAAGTGACTGTATGAAGCAGTCCCAGTATATCTTCCACAAATTAAAAAAAAAAAGATTATGTAGCTGTTCAAGCACTTGGAATCATGTCAGTAAACAGCCCTGATAGCCTTTGACAGTAGTCATTTATGTCACAGAGGCCAAAAACCTTTTCGCAGTCCTGTACCTGGCAAGGAAAAGTGTTATTTATCACCAGATGCCTCGGATGATTCCAGAAATAGCCTCTTTCCCATTGCTGCTCATTAGCAGCAGCTCTACAAATTGAAACAGATTTTTTTTTTTGAGAAAAGCTTCTACAGGATGTTCTAAAACGCTTAAACTGTTACTTTAGGAAACAAACCCAGTACCCCAACCATCATCCACACAGACTGCCTAACCCTATTCCACATAGGAATGCATTTGTTTCATCACTGAAAGCCCTGTTAACAAGAACTGAAATTTGCCAGCCACCTCAAGGCACAGATGTTCACGTGTTACAGTAACTCTATTTCAATTCTACACATACTTCACCCAACCCATGTAAAGCAGATTTTTCACTTTTTCATTCTACAAAGATCAGTGGTAAAAGGAAAAAACTGAGCCCTTAATAAAACCAACACTTTCAGACTACAAATGTGATTTACACACACAGCAAGTGCTCTATAAAAGAAGCACTGACTAAGAATGAAGAGGTAAGTACAGGTCCATCAGTTTTGGACCTTACAAATAAGCAATGATTTTTAAAATCCACCTAGCTTTCTTTAATTCAAAAGGATGTTTTCTAGGGCATTTTCTATGCATACATAGAATAAATAGTAAGAATAGATTTTTACTTTCATAGTCTGCTATGGAGACATCACCATGAAAAAGGAGAAATTACTTCAATTATGATTTCCTAACTAGTTATAGAAACGATAGATTGGTCCACCTGAAAATACTACCCTTCATTCATAAGGAAAACTCCAAGTCTTTAGAAGCAACTTACATCTATGGTAAATGCTGACCTACTGATCAGTCTTTAGAACTGCAATATTTTAAAACATTATCTCAATGAATATTTACAGTTAGTTCTACATGATCATATCTATATTGTAGAGACAAAAAAAAAAAGGATGACCATGCACTGACCTTGCCTCTATAAATACAACTTTAAAGGAAAAAAAACCCCAACCTGCATTAAACTGTTCTCTGCAAATACTGTAAAAACTATAACACAACAGAATGTGAGAATGTGCACACTTCTACACAATTTTTAACCCACTGGAAAAAATTAGTTCCTTAATTGCAAGGTAACTAACTATTCCTCCATTAATCAGGATTTTAGATTTGCTATGGAACGTCAGAATTTCAGGTTAAGCCCATGGAATTTAAATTTGAAGACCAATGGAAATCCTAGATATAGTCTTCATTATGGCATGCAGAAGCCACTGCAAAATCCCTAAGCTCTAGTCCTCAAATTAGGCTGTCAAAATTTAAATTCATTTAGAATGGATAACAGAAGTAGGATGAGTATTCATGATTTATGCACAAACACATGAATGAGCTTAGAACTCAGTTATAGTGGTGACACCTAAGGGACTTCGGAGTAGAACAGAAAAAAAAATTTTGCTCAAAATAATCACATAGTAGGTCCCCCTAGAAAATTTAGAGAAACCTAATGAGACAAAAAACAAATGTGCATTTTTTTTGGAACAAACATTTAGCAAGCAATAGAAGCACAGATCATTTCACATTACATGACCTTCAAGCAAATACTTAAAAATATACCCTCAAAACTAAGATGGACTTAATTAAATTCCAGTGGTTTGATTTTACCTCGCACATCAATTAAAAAATAAATCTTGCAATAGTTGTAATACATCACAAAATCTAATGTTGAGTACAGGTTAGACTTCATATTGCAGGATAAGAATTTAAGCTGGGTACTTAATATACACTGTGAATTAAGATGCAGATAGTCAGCACCATCACTGCAGTACTGAATTTTTAAAATTATACCTGAATGTTGTAATTACTTACACAAGCAGCTATACATTAAACAGTAGTACAGTAGCATCAATAAAAATCTTTTGTAGTAATACCAGATAATGAAGTATGAAGAGAACCTTCAAAACTCTCAAACTGCACATCTCTTCACAAACTGCAGTGTTATAGCTGGACACCGAGGTATATTTTTGCCAGTTGAGTAACACTCGGTGTTTATAGCCACTAATGTTTATAGCATTACTAAGTTTCAGGAACATGGTAAAAAAGTAAATCACTGTTGCCCATCAGTGCAGTCACATGTAGGAAAACAGATGGATGAGGAAAAGGAAAAAAAAAACCAGGAAGGAACAGTAGCAGCAACAGATGAATAAAGAATTTAAAAGGAAAATAAAAGTGAACTTCAAGGACTTCCATTTTATCATTCTGCTAATGTCTGTCACATTTCTACACCAAGCTTATATACCTCTAAAAATTATTAGTTCACTATGAACAACGTAAGGAAGCTTAACATGACTAAGTTTTTCGGTGCTAGTCGTGCTCAGAGAATAAAAAGAAACTTCAAAATTCTTAGAAAATGATATGAATAATTACCCATGCCAGTTCCAGCTGGTGCAATCTCTTTGGAGAAGATTTCTACAGCTTCTCTTTGTTTATGGTGTACAGCAAGCCAAATAACAGCTTCCCGAGGTCCCTGCTTCAAAAAGGTTGAAATCAGATTAGCTTAGATGCAGAAGATTGGTTAAATTCACAAAACTGAACAATAACTGTAGCTCAGTAGTTAAATCATTCGGTGATGTTTTATCCACCATCACTATGATCTGCTGTTAACTTTTCATTACCTTTATTTTAGAATCCCATGGAATCAACTATTGAGTATTTTAAGTCACCAGGGCACTGTGCCTTTTCTCCAGCATTCTCCAAGAATCAAGTACTGTAACTAACAATACCAAATACTTGGCTTCACTGTCGGTGGAACTGGCAAACAAACTTTGCTCTTATTCTAAGTGCACTGAGAGTACTCTGGGGCCAAGTTAGAGAGGCAGGTTCACTGCTCTTAGCATCAAGAAGGAAGCAGATCTGTCCAGAGAAAGTAATTCAAACCTAATTCTTGGGAGATAAATGCAAGAACAGAACTTGTAAAAACCACCACGTTTTCAGAGAGAAGAGCAGATGCTCCCTCTAAAAGTAAACTAAATCAGTATTGTGCTCCCTACTCTAGTCAAAACACAATGTGCTGTGCTTGCACATAAGCACTCTCATTTCAAATTTTACTTCTCCAAAAATTCTATTTTCAGCCACTAAAGGATCTGCCATTGGAATCAATACACAAAAAATATGTAGCCATACAACAAACCCAACAGATGCACAATTTTAACATTCAGTGTTCCCAAAGCTATCACAAGATCCATTAAATTACTACAAATAACAATCAACCAGAAATATTCTTGCAAAGAAACATTCATGTCTGCTTTCTGGTTCCAAACTGTACCAAATAATCAACATTCCATTTAAAGTTCCATGTTTACCTCCTTTCCTGCAAATGCAAGATACAATGGTCTGTGAAAATAAGCTGAATCTTGTTTCGAGTGGATGAACCCAGTATTAAAACTGGGTATACAGACAGGCTGATGCCATTAATCTTGCAGTATCAGAATTAAAACAAGAAAAACAGCAAAACAAAGTCTTAATGTCTTGGAAATCAATTAACAAAAGGTTAGCAGATCACTAACAGTGCACATACAGTTTTTATGTAGCAAACATAATCAGTAATGCCTGATGTACTACTAAAAAACAGCTCTTGCATGGAACACTTGGAGTCCCAGATTTCCAAACCATGAACTCACTGATGCTGTGTCACTGTCATAACTCCTTCCTTCCCAACAGAACAGGAGATACTAAAAATCAAACACTACTAAAATTACTCAGTGCTGATTCAGGTCCCTTTCTAGCTCACACTGGGCTGGTGCTGCCCAAGCAAGCTATCAAGAGTGACAGGCAGCAACCACATCAACAGGTGAAGTCTGAGAAGAACTGCTTGCCACTCTTTCCTACTTCTCAAGGATATTTTGTGTTGTCAGGAACAGTCAATACTCCACACAGCAGCTCAGACTACAGCATGCAGGCTTACCTAAGCCTGGGAGACACCGTGATTTCACAGCTGCAAAGGCCAACTACTGCACCAGTTTGACAGATGTGCATGGGAAGTAGTCCAGCCACACCATGTATCTACACTGAGCTCCAAATATTGTTCACCTTACCCTGTCTTGATATTCACTTACATATTTGCTTCTTTGCTTAAAATTTAGATGGTAGAACTTTCAAAGCAGGAACTATTTTCCTTACGCGTTAATATACTGCCTAGCACAGTATGGCTCTGGTTTTGAGCACTATGATTTGTAACCCAAATAACCAGATTGAATTTTGCATGGAAAGACATGGTAGCAAAGAGTGTTTAAGCAACTACATTATCCCTACCTGAAGCCCCAATGAGTAAATGTTTTCCTTGGGATTCTACGACCTTGTATTTTAAATGGAAAAGCAAACTCCACTCCCCAAGCCTTTTCCTCAAGCTACCATGGCTGCTTTCCAGATGAAAGCTCCCCTGGCTAGTTTCTTCTAAAATGCTGGAGGAAGCATGAAGGGGGAAGGCAATAGAGCGATTTCCTGTATTTCAGCCTTGGCTCTCACATCCTGTTTCAGGCATGTATGAGAAACACATACAATGGCAATAACACTCTGTTTACTTTTAATACAAGACCTGGGAACTGAGGATGGAAATACAGAAAGTACTACAAATACTCTTTCATTAAAAAAAACTCTTTAATGTACTATAAGCAAGGCCAACTGAATGACCAGGAGAGAGAAACTGCTCCTCTTCAACTCACTATTGTTTGTATACTTCGTACAATGAGACAAAACCTCCTATATGACAATTCAATTAAAGAGCATATAATGCATAATAAGAGGTTAGTACAAACAGACAAGTTGAACATCTGGAACATCTGTTCCCATGTTTCAGAATTTTGATTCTGCACTCTTAGTAAGACACTTAAAATTCCAGGTTTTATGGTCCTAAAATGAAAAAGACCACATTATAAAGCTCAGTCTTCAGCAAAGCAGCAAGAGTTGCTTCCTGAAGGAAATTGAAACTCAAGCACTGAAATGAATAGCTGCAGATATAACTCGACCAATTTCTAACACCACTCAATTTCTCTAGGAAGAAGTCCACTGTCCTTCTCTACATCACATTATAATTTCCTTTAGATACAAACTTGGCTATAAAATGTCGGCACTCGTAAGAACAAACTCAGAGTTGAGTTTTGCCACGTGTACCTTAAGAGTTTTGCAAGACTGCCACTGACAAAGAAGAATTAAATGCTACTGTTTTGGAACAAACTAAACTGTCTAAATATTTAAACTGTGTCTAAGTGAGGACATGATTTACAGTCATCTTCCTTTAAAAAGACTTTCATTCTCTAGATTAGGAAAACAGACCATGGATATCACAGCTGCAGTGGCTGTGGCCATCATTCATATTCTTACATATACAGTCACAGTGCAGAATTACATAGCTGAAGATTATTTCTCAAGTAGTACTCACAGACAGTTTTAAAGTTGTGCAGGCAACATTAATGCTGAGATTTCCTGATTGCAATATTTATAATATGGTCTTTTTGCATTACATCCAATGCGATTTAAGTATATGCCACAGAAATTATTATAATAAGGCATTAGGAGAACATCAGAATAGAGTACAACATTTTTGTAAGATTTCATATCACTGCTTCTGGAAGACCCAATACTACAAAGACCTTGTCAGTGTTAATTTTGTACATTAAGTAGTGACAGTGAGTTCTTTGCAACATGAAGGGGTGAAATTCCCAAGATGATAGTGACTTCCTTTAAAGTTGTGGAAAAGATAACAATATAGGAAGATTAAAAGAGGTCAGTAAAAGTTTAAGAATGTTCCACTGCATACTTACACCATCTATACTCCTTCTAGCATGAGGTCCATATGTGTCTTCAGATCCTAAAACCTGTATGTTAACTGCACTGTAATCTTCATACCCAAGCTGACTGAAAATAAGACGAGTCCTGCAACAAATGATTTTTGTTTTAATTGGTCAACTGTCTCAAAATCATTATCTGAAGTAGCCCTGTGTGGTCCACAGAAGTTAACTTTGTCAAGTAGCTGTGTAAAAGATTTCATCAGTTGAAATATCAGAATTTTGTTAGGATATATACTTTGCTTGGTGGAACAAGCAACATTTTTTGCTTTGGTGGAACATTTTGATGACATAGTTACTGTATCATTGTTGTCATAAATATAACCACAGCACCTGAAATAGTGAAGCAATGTACAGGACATTAATATAAAATACAACACTTTAACTGCTGTAAAGAGATGGAAGGGTGCTCATGCGTTACAAACGAGGCCACCTTTATTTGTGATGAGAAAAAATAAGACGGACAACCTCATTTAAGGTAACTAAATTTGCAAACTGTGTCTGTACTAAGTTATTTTCAATTATTTTTCTACAAACATTACAGTTACAGATACTACAGTTCAAAATACATTCTGCGGGTCATTTTTAGCCCTTTCATGTGTTAGTAATGCCACAGAGAATCATGAAAATAAAAGGACACCAGAGACTAATCTCAAAGACTTCTTCACACACATATTGCCCAATCGCTTCAGCTTTCAATAATGAATAAACAAGTACAGGAGAAGTGCACAAGAAAGAAATGATCTTACGAGCCACCAAAGCTGCTCAGTGTCTTAGGCTAACAACTAATTTGACCTGTATAAATGAAGCACATTAAATCTCTGCACCTTTTTCTGCACTTGTTCCCACTAGACTACTGGACAGAACTTAACCTAGAACAGAGTGGAAGCTGGGGAGCTGAAAGATCATGTCCTTAGAATATTCTCTTGAAACAGAGAGACCTGGACAGACTCAATCAATGGCCTAAAGACAACTGCACGAACTTCACTCAGTAAGGCAAAATGCTAGGTCCTGCACTTGGGGCAGAACAACCACACTCTGGGCAAGAGTGGCCTGAGAGCTGTTTGGCAGAAAGACTCTCAGGTGCTGGTTGACAGCCAGATGAACGTGAGCCAGCGTGTGCCCAGGTGGCCAAGAAGGTCAATGGCATCCTGGCCTGGATCAGCAACAGAGTGGCCAGCAGGACCACGGCAGTGATTGTCCCCCTGTACTCAGCACTGGTGNGGCCTAAAGACAACTGCACGAACTTCACTCAGTAAGGCAAAATGCTAGGTCCTGCACTTGGGGCAGAACAACCACACTCTGGGCAAGAGTGGCCTGAGAGCTGTTTGGCAGAAAGACTCTCAGGTGCTGGTTGACAGCCAGATGAACGTGAGCCAGCGTGTGCCCAGGTGGCCAAGAAGGTCAATGGCATCCTGGCCTGGATCAGCAACAGAGTGGCCAGCAGGACCACGGCAGTGATTGTCCCCCTGTACTCAGCACTGGTGAGGCCACACCTCAAATCCTGTGGTTCAGTTCTGGGTCTCTCACTTTAAAAAGAACATTTAAGTGCTGGAGCATGCCCAGAGAAGAGCAATAAGGCTTGTGAAAGGTCTAGAAAACATGTCTAACAAGGAATGGCTGAGGGAGCTGGGGCTGTTTAGCCTGGAAAAAGAAGGCTCAGGAGGGCCTTCATCACTCTCACAACCACATGAAAGGAGGGTGTACTGAGGACAAGGCCAGTTTCTTCTACTGCACCTGCAGTGAGAGGACCAGAGGAAATAGCCTTAAGCTGAGACAGGAGATCCAGACTAGATACCAAAAAAAAATTTCCACTGTTCAGGCTGGCAGGCATTGGAGTAAGTTTCCCAAGGAGGTGGTGGAGTAACCATTCCTGCAGTTGTTTAAGAGGTGTCTGGACCTGGCACTGGTTGATGTGATTTAAGGATTATAGTAATGGAGCTGGGTTGATAGTTGGACTTACTGATCTTAAAGTTCTCTTCCAACCTTGATGTTTCTATGATTTTATGAACAGAAACTGGTAAAAAAACTGTTGTCAATGTTTCTGAAAGAGTTATAGCTGCTGATAGAGCATTCTTTGAGAGGGATCAGAACAGCTTAATTCTTATTCTCTATCTGGGCTGACACAGAGCAATCTTTTCATGTGTCAAAGAAACAATTCCACATATTAAGCTGTTTAAGACTACACTTGAGATGCAGAATGTGTTTTTGTATATTGTAATTTTCAAAACAGAGAACTTGCCCACAGGCATGCCTAACAGGCTAGCAGCCACTTACCACACCAGTTAATCAGCTTTCAACTACCTCACATCAGCTTTCATCTGATGATTACTCAAGAGTGCACAGTAGAAACAGGCTGAATTAATTTTCTAGATGTCACAGAGACAGCAGCAGCACCACCCTCTGCTTCAATCAAAGATTCACATAGTGCAGTCTGAAATAATGTCCAAGAGCAAACATGAAGTGGAAAACACACCATTCTATTTTTTTTCCTAAAATAATCACCTAGCTTCCAGAAAGATGGCATTTCAGAGGATCTGAGTCTCCGAGTCTTTGTATTTTACACCTCCTGAAGGGTTTTTCCACAATTTGATTTTCGCAATAGCTCTTGGACACAAGCTTTTAGCATTTCCAATTACACAGCCCCTATCAGCCTCCTCTCATCTGCCGTATCTCTTGAGGGAAGTCAGACAACTCCTTCCTCACACTGCTGCCCACAGGCACATGAACACATCTGATTGTTCACAGTTACTGTGGTTATTCACAGTAAACCTTGGATTTGTAATTTTCCAAGTGTAGTTTCCACATGGGTCTACAACAGGATGGGGAGGAAGCTTTATATAAAACATGGCACAAGGAAATAGATCTCTTAACTAGAAATACTGGAGATACTGGACTAAGCACTGAGAGATTGCTGATATTATATTTAAGAGGAATCCCTCCTTGCCCAAATATACTGGCATGACAATACAACTGGAAGTTTATCACTTTGTCTTGGAATTGTAACTCTGTTCTAGCTAAAGAACCCAAAAAACAATCACTGGGTCACATTTTAGAAAGCGTGTTTTAAACACAAACTCAGTAAACTTCCTACATTTCATATCAGTAAGACTTTTCATAAAAAAGTTCTGTGAAAGTTGCTGAAAACTAGTTTCACATGGGTTTACCTCTGGCATCTAATGTAACTTCATCTCAATCACAGCTTGGGCTTTTCTCCAGCCCTCTATTTTCAAACCTATTTGGCACTTTTCTCACTCTGTCAAACAAAACTGAAGTGCAGTTATATAGTGAAAACAGGTTTCTTGAAAAGGCTACTTAAGTCTTGAAATGTCATCCCAAGAGGAAAACTATCATCATCTAGGATTCTTACAAGGTTAGTAATGTTACCATCATGTGTCACTGTTCTATTTTCATCACATCTGGAAGAAAAAAAAAAAAGCCAGAACCCCTTCCAAGGCTCAAATACCAACCTTTGCAGAATACCTTCTGCAGTGCGCTTTGCTTTTTGTGCCGCCTTTGGGCCTCCCACTGGACACACAGCAGTAGCTCTGAAGCCATCAAGATAAGTGGCATTTACCTAATGATAAAGGGATTATGAAGTTACATGGAATTCAGTACTGATAGGCCATAAATGCTCTCTGGCAATCATTATCTATACAAATACACACTTTTTAAACAAAGTAATAGGTTTTTACGTATCAAATAAGGTTTGCCTTTTCAAATTTTCCACCTCTTTCTTTTACCCTTGGGGCAGAGAAGATGAGGATAGTGCTAAGTTTCAGCATTGTCTCCAAAATCTAAGATTTTGTAAATCAAAATATATCCTTCAAACCACAAAATGAGGTAATACCTTGTAAAATGTTGAAGGAGGCAATCCTTTTGCTCCACAAACTTTCACTGCTCCACCATCAAAACCTATAGTGGTTAAAAATCAGTATTTCAGCTTCTTCAATATAACTTCAAAGACATACTTTTGTAATACTTATTAATCAAATGCACTTAATTAAAAAGCAAATCATTGATAGCTACACTGTTGCAGAAGAGAGAATCTTTCAGAAAACAGTCCTTCCTGCCTTAGAAAGAACAGCAGCAAACTGGTGACTGAATTTATGACTGCCATGAGCCTTTAAAAGGGCGACTGAAGTGTTTATTCATGCACTTAGAAAATACTTAACAAAGAAAGCAGCCTTAGGACATAACACTCAATAGTTATTTTCCTCTTAATATCTACTTATTGCACACACACACACACACACAGAGCATACAATTTACTGTAGCTGGCTGGAGTGGACTGCATGCAGTCCCTCACTTGGTAAAGAATTAAAACAAGGTGAGAAACCAGTGAGAGCTATTGGCTGAGAGCTTAGTAAATGAAAGGTAACTTAACTTTAGCTTTCTTGTCAATAACAGAAACAGTCTGAAAACATGTTCCAGGGCAACAAACATGTTCAGTATTAGGAATATTAATGCAAAAAAAGAAAAAAAAGCAGAAAACTGCTTTGATGCCATCAGGTTCAAGCTTGAGCTGAAGAAAATCAGTAGGTGCTACTCCTTGCAAATCAGCAGAGCAGGATCAGCACCTCACATCTGAGAGCCAGAATTATGGTGTAGTTCACCTGTGCTTAACCTGTGTTTGCAAATATTTAAGAAGCAGTTCAAACACAAATACTCTGAAAAGATCAGATCAAAATGTATGTAAAAAAGTAAATGTCATGAGTACAAATTTTACACACCACTCAAATAACATCATCACTCTCTCTCAAGACTGACATGAGGCTAATTTAACTCTCTATATAGAGTTACATCCCTCAATTGAGGGTGAAGATCTGGAAGAGTTTTATGTTCTAGGTGAAAGCATAATATAAAGAAAAAAATACCACAACACCAAATTCATAGAATCCATTGACAAAAAGAAAATAAGCACCTCTCAGCTCAAACCCTGCAAGTAATCCAGCAGAACAATAAAACTAGCAACATAAACAGCAAAATTAGATAGCTTGCCTGTTTTTACTGGTGTACGTGTCAAAGCACTTCAAATTAAAATATTTAAGCAATCTGCCCATTTTCCATCTGTTATATTTCTAAGAGGACTAACTGAAAGTTCATGTGAAAGTTCATTTTAAGTTCAAACATGTCATATCAGGTCATTTGCAAGCTAAAAGTTCATAGGAAGGTTAGGGTTTCTTTTTTATAAAAGAAAAAGACTAGGGGCTAAGAGCAGCAAGCTGGCCTTATCAGACTGCCATTTGGTTATGTTGCATGAGCAGAAGATTCACTGTACCATGTTATGGTACCTTTTTTACTCAGGCAAGATATTTTTTATGTTACCACATTTCCAGTTTTATTGCACTAAGTTTTTAATTTGAGATTTTGATTGTCCTAAGCTTTAGAGAGACACTTGGCATCCTGTAACAAGTTCCACTAGAAGGAAAAGAATGTAATATAGATGCAGTAAAAAGCAAACTTTAGATGACTGTAGATAAAAATTTTTTCAAGCTGTCTTACTCAAATTACAGCTCTTCGAATCTGTTAAGCCTGGGATTTTTTTGTTTTCCTTTTGAAGCTAAATCCTGAGCATACATTATATCCACCTTTAATCTACTGGCTGTTAAGTGTTTGGAGGATCGCAAATGGACTTTTAAAAAAAGATTCTCTGGTGGAAATCCTGTACCTAATCATGCTTCTACCACTTACTATGATCCACCTAAATGTCTAAGAAAAATGCCACTACCAAATAGTGCTTTGAAAGACACAGCCTTTCATTGTTACCAACACTTCAAATTCCCTAAGTAAAAACGTGTACAAAACATTTCTTTTGAGAAAAGAAATGTAGCTGCAGTTTAAAAAATACTGAAATCATAGTGAAGCTGTCTCAATGCTGTTCACACTGAACACACAGTTTAAGGACTTGACAGGTGCAAGGCATGAATTAAGAAGTAAAGCAAAAGGAGCAGTGATCAAAAATGTAAATTCGCCAGCCAACAAGATAAATAAGATTAAGTTTAAAATTTCTAAAGGAATTTCTAGCAGAAGTCCTTGAAAGTATCAGTTCAATACAGCATGACTCTAAGGAACTGATTTAACAGGAAATATGCAGAGACTACCTGGAAATTGAAGTAGCTGCCTTTGTTTGGTAACACACTTCATTGACACAGACATCTTGACATGAAAGAGGACTAACCTGGAATTTCGGTGATGGAAACCCGGGAAAAGTCACAGGTAACATCTGGTAAAAGATAGCGCTGAGGATTGCCCAATTCATACACCAACTGTTCAGCTACAGTGCCAAAAGAGATTAGTCCCCCTGTGTCTGGTGGTTTGGAAAGAATGAAGTCTCCTTCAGAGGAACATTCTACAATGGGAAAGCCTATGTTGTGCCTAGAACATGAAAAACATTAAGAAAAAACCCTATAAATACAAAGGAAAAGTGAAAAGAAATATTAACAACACACCAGAATTTTATAGGAATGACTAATTAAATAAAACCTGTCAAGAGTTACGATTTATCTAGTTGTTTCTACAGAAACATACACTAAAAAAAACACCCTGAACAAACTGCTCAGCTGAAATAATACAAGGATGTAGTCTATCGTCTGGCAAAGAAACACAGATATAACAAGAGATACCACCTGCAAACACAGATATAGGGAAGGGAATGGAAGAGGACACTAACAGGAACAGTTCAAGTAAAAAGTAGTTGAAAGAATTAGAGGATTATGATTAAAGATGTAAATTTAGAGTAAAATAAACTATGGTTAATTCTAGCCCCATTTGGCTACAGCAGCACACACAACATGACTGTGAAGACATCTAGATACATCCTGCACTCTGGATTTGCAAAAAGGCAGTCAAAGCAGAAAGAACGACCTCTGCTGGGAACCTCAGAGATGAAGAGAAGTAAGAAACAGGAATAATCACACCTACAAAGGATAATTTCACATGTTAATAATAAATTATACACAAGAAAGTCATAATTTGAAACAGACATATGAAAGTTAAGATCTTCTGCACAAGAAGACTGAAGAGAAAAGAAAATTTTAAGTCACAGCAAAAAGAAAAGCAGTGAAATTATGGACATGTTCATAACTTAAAATATTCTTCTTCCTCCTCACATTCTCACATGCAAAATAAATGAAAAGTGATCAAATAACTCATAATAAGAGGCATATACTGGTCATTACAGTAGCAGGGCAGAATTTTCAGGACTGTGTGGACAAGATCCAGACATCTGCTTTTCTAGCTAAAAGGCTTTCATTTATTTACAGAGAATTTGAGCAAAATTAAGAACTTAAAACTTTTCAGAAGTATCTGAGAATTAAAATAAGAGTGCAAAGATTCTTCTAGAAAGTCTACCTGGCTCATTTCCCTCTCACAGGAAGTCTGAAATTTGTACAGGTGTCCCACAGACATAAAATGAACACAAATAGAGGAGTTAAGGAGATACAGTCCCTTGCAAAGCTAAACCGTTCTAAAAAGGTCCTAATAATGAAAGGTGGTGAACTTTACCATGCTCATTAAAGCCAATGACCTTCAGGTCTTTCCTACAAACTTAAAACCAGTCTATCCCTCAATTTAATTATTTTTGGGTGGTAGCGGTAACAATGTGCTGAACATACAACTGAATTGGTTATCAGCAAAGGTTACATGAACACAGTTTGGATAACAAATCCACAGCCTGAAAGAAAGTAAGCAAAAATACCAGTGAACTCTTAAGGGACATTCGTAAAAGTTCATGGGAGTTTGAGCAGATTCCTTATCAAGAAAATTCAAACTTAACTCCATTATTTTCAAAAAGGATTAAGACACAAGATCTGTTACCAGATATCAGCAACTTTTAACACTTACAGCGGACAAATTTGGAAAGTATGGTAGCTGGTAGACACCTAGAAAAGCCCACATGAAATCAGTAAAGACAATACTTCATTTAACTGGTCTTTGAAACTATTTACACCACTAAACAGATATAGGAAACAAAAAAAGCCCGCCCTGGTGAATGCAAAGAATTGAATGGAATCAACAATTTTACATACAGGCTATTCTAGTGGGGGGGCTTTTGCGGGGAAGAGGAGAGAGAAAAGATGGTAGTAGGAAGTATGTAATATCCAAAATTTTGAAGTGTGATACAGAAAAAACAACACCCAAAAACCCCCTCAATTCTTGGTCTTGAACATTAACGTATGGTAACAGACTAACGTGTAATTATCCCAATTTTAGATGCAAGGAGACACAGAGGAAGCGTCATGATTGGCCAGTGTAACAATGCAGGATCAGTGACTGAACAAGGCTAGAATTAAGAAGCTTTTACCCTCCCATTGCCATGTTTGTGTGCTTAACCTTGCCCCCTACCTGTCCTAAGGCACCAAGTGCTCTGCTAGCAGGCTCAACGCAGCTTATTCAGATCATGTCCCCAGAAGAGACAGCACTCCCATGAAGACAGACCACCCAGAGCAGTCCATCTCCCTGCACTGACTGCCAGTGTCCCTGCTGCAGCCCACTCTGATCTCAGTCATCAGCACATGCAACTCTTACAGCATTCCCCAGCGATCTCTGTTTTGAAGGAAGAAGTAAACTGCAGACATTAAACTTCCTGCTCAGAACCACTGAGTCTACCAACATTGATTCAACTTCATTTTGCCCAACTTGCAGTCTCAAAACCCCCAAACCATTAAAAAATAAAACCCAAATACAACAGTGAGACAAAGTGAGAAATTTCACCCCCTAACATGGTCAAAATACAGCAGATATTGTTCCCCCCTCAGGGTACACCACCACCCAATGAACTTTTCTGTATGGTCAGTTAGTTGCAGAAGATACGTGTTCCCACAAGTCATGCCAGCCCTGAAAGCTTCTCTCACTTTTTTAAAAACTCACAACACAGAGATGAAATGACCCAGGTAAGAAGCACCTGGATACTACCTGTATTGCAACTGGATGACTGGGAAAATGCAAAGAGCCAGTACCATCTTGTAGCAGATGGCAGTAATAACCCACATTAACATACACACACTTAGGACAAAAATGTATTTTGTAAATTGCTAAAAGACATTACTTAAAATTAATTTTCACCTTGGAAATAAACTGGTCTGTCACTCCCATGATACAGTCAAATGACAGCTACTTAAACCTGGCATAAAAAGCTCTTTAGCAGCAGTAGCTGCCTGGCTCAGGTATACCACAGGTAGCATAGTCACACCATCACCTTGACCAGCACTTCCACTTTTAAAGTAGTGACTCTTTGCCTGATTCACTTGTAGGTTTTGCTGAATGACTACACACTGTATGACATCTGCTCTGTGGGGAACATGCCAACTTTAGGCTGTCCATAACCCACAGCCAAGCTCTACTTTTGTACAGTGTAGCAGGGGAGTAACCACAGAACAATGAACTCTAGCAGCAACTACAGTCATGGCATCCAAACGTTCCTCAGCTAAGTGGCATCCTTCAACAACAAAAATTGCATCAGTTTAGTGACAAAATTCTTATGTACGATGAGGCAGTAGCAAGCAATGGAAACAATTCCAAAAGGGAACTAATATAATTAATTCTAATTAAATTACATAAATTAATAAAATATAGTACTAGAGATAATTATCAAGTACTATTTTTAAAATATTTAAGCAGTTCTTTTAGCACAGGGTCAATATACACAAGTAATACACATCCGTTTGTGAGGGGAGATGACAACTACCATTCTTTAACCCAAAAGGTCATTTCAGGTTGCATGTTTGCTACTTAGCGAGTAAATGTATATATAGTATATATACATTTATATATATTAATGAACCAGAGCACTGAATGAGACCAACCTAAGATTATACCTCAGAAAACCCCTCCAAGCTGGGCCTAGATGGGAGTTAATCGTTAAAGCAGGTCTTAGTGAAGACCTACAGCACAGGAGTAACCAAGTTACAAAACAGGTTTTGCTGCTGAAGCCACCATCTCATCAACATACTCTTAGAATAATAAAGAATCTGAGTCTCCTGTCAAGTTCTCTGCCTGCCAACAACTTACTGTTGGATTAATTTTTTCCATGTAAAATGTTGTTTTTTCTTCAGCTTTGGCTCTCAGAAATGTTCCAGTTCATGGGCATGTCACAGGTGATGAACTGAGCTGTCTAAGCAGGGATCTCTTCCCTGTCTACTCTGGGACACACTGTTCAGAAGCCTCTGAGAAGCCATCAAGACAAACTTCCTTCTGTTTTGCCATACTTCTTACACCATTTGCATGACAAGGAGAGTGAAATCAATGACCAGTACTGTGGCTCAGGGAGAGAGACACTACTTGAGACAGAACACACATTTCTCCCCTCAAAAGTGCTAAATCCCTCAAGTACCTCATTCTAGCCACTACTGCTTGATTAAGATTACTGGCAAAAGAAGGTGGGACACTGAGTGTAGCACATTTACTTGCAGGGGAAGTTGCTGCAAGAATGAAAACAAAACCCCACAGCAATGCATGTGACGTGGAAGTGAACCAGGATCCAAGTAAGCTGCAGTATGAACTTTTGCTAATGCAGTTGTCTGGGACGTGACTCGGTGAATGTCACACCAGGGAGAGCTCTACGCCAAGCTTCTCAACTCCTCAGGTATGTATGTTAACCAGAATGCTATTAGGCAAAAAGCAGAAGCTCCTACCACTTCTAGCAGTGTTTTGACAACAGGTTCAAAACTGATAATACATCAGGCAAGATCAGAACAAAATTATAAAGTAAAGGTACAAGCATCTCTTTACGTGTAGGTACCAAAATGCTTCCTAACATGCAATTCTGCGTTAGGCAAGACTTACTGATTGCATCACTTATCCCCTCTTACTAGGGCATTTCAGACTGTCTTATACCTCAACTTTTATTGGCCAGACAATTTCAGGCTAAACAGACCAGCAGCCTGGTGTTTTCAGCTGCCTGGAATAGATGGTGCTACAGAGAAAACAACATTTCACACTGCTGAATGGGACTTGCATGCTGGATTTTGTTCCAGTCCCAAATTAAGAAATCTGGATCCAGCCCTTAAGAGACTACTGCTATTGACTTACCCTTTTGGTCATCCCAGGCCAGAGGATTATGCAGTCTCAACCATTGTACACTCTTGGCTTAGGGCAAAATGTCAGTGTTTATCATCTCCTCAAAATGATTACTCTACTGATCAGCCTTAGTTTATTCTCTCCTGCATTTCAAAACAAAACAAAACAATGTACTAATCACCCACTGGCACTAAATAATAGCAAGAGACAGCAATGCCTGGGGACAAATGAAATTAGAGCTGTGAATTATCAATGTAGTTCTGGCAATACAGTTCATTTTCACACATGGCATGAATTCCCCATTGGAAGCTGTGCAATAGACATTAAATAGGGAGCAGTGAACTATTATCACTTCTTCTGACCATCTACTGATGTGTACTATTTTACAACTAACAGAAAAGGAGTAAGTGCCTTTTTTGGTAACACTAACTTAAAATCAGCATTTAATAATGCACATTACTCTTCTATAGACTATGAACTAATGGTTTCTTGCACCTTCTCTGCTAAACATCAGAGAATCCACACAAGAGAAGAGTCAAGCAGCCACCTTCTCACTGGAAAATTAAACAGCACCTATCCCCTCTACCTGTCTGTCTTCAAGAAAACTGGACAAAACCTTACAGCTTCAAGATTCCCACCTTTATGTCAAATGCATTAAAGAGATACAGCCAACACAAATCCCAGTGCCTTAGGTCAACACACAGAAAGCAAGTTTGGCTTCTATCAACTAAAGCAACTTGGAAAGTCACAAGCTGGAACATGCACTTCACTTGTTTTATATTAAAAATTTACTTTAAGGAGAGAACAAAGAAAATGAAAGAATAGCTTAGGTTTTAATAATTAACCATTAAATGGCCACAATATACCCACACAAATATTCCTGAGATTTAAAGCACCCTTTTGCAGTGGAATTAAGTTCCCAGAAGTACCTGCATCAAACATTTCAAGAATATTAAAAACATACAAACACCCCCTCCCCCAAACCACCAAAAACTTAACAACTAAGCTATATTGGATGAATGAAGTGGATTCAACCCACTGCCTCAATACTTGCTGAGACATGATATTATATGCACAGAATATAAGCTCTAACTTGCCTGGCTTCATTTAGATTAAAGTACTCTTGCTTACAGAGTTAATTATTTTTGCTTATGCATAAACAATAGATAAGATTTATAAACCTGAAATGTAGCAAATTCTTTTGGTTTTGTTTACAAGTTAGAAAAAATCATACCCACCAGTCCTTCTTAGACAGAAAAGCCACATGGATTACTGTTGTTGGAAAGAAAAAAAACCCCAAAGACAGTCAAAAAAATGACCCCAGTCTAAGGCTACCCAAGCTCACCCTCTGCAGTACGGTGTGAGGAGAGAGGCTGCCCTCCAGTGTTCAGTTACCAGACACAGTACGTGCAAGGGATGGGTTTGCTGCTCCTGGCTGCTCAAATGCACTCACGGAGTGGGATACTTGTATGTGAAAGGCACATTCATGATATACTCAGATTTAACCTAGCTTCTTCCCCCTTTATTTACTGATTTTGTTGGGATGCTTTGGATTTAACATTAGGTACCACAGACACAGTGATTTATTGAGATCTAAATTACGCATTTATTTTCAGGAGACTGCTAAAAATGTAGTTTTTCCCTAAATGAGGGAGATATCATTAATAGACATAGTCAAGTAACTTCTGCAAACTCTGTCAGAGCTCTGTTGACCTATTTGCAATATAGCTAGTTAGTGGCTGCAGGTATGGCATGTTTTGGTCACTACTGAGACTGAGGTACCATGTTATTATTGCATATTATTATGAATGCACTACCTGCATGCACTGAAAACAGATTCAGACTGTCTAAACAATGAAAACTCCATGCCACCAACTCTCTTTAAATTAAAGAGAGAACAGGTTACTACTAAAACATTAAATAGAAAACACATTTTTCTGCATCCCAAGAGTTTTCATAATATCTGCCCTCCATGCTTTTGGGCCTAAATATAGCAAACTACAATTTATCAGGAAACCAAAATTTATCCAATTAATCTTCTCCCTGCCTTCCTTCTCCCCATATTCTAAATGGATGTGCTGGATCACTATTCCACTTCAGTTAGTGAAGTGGATCTCCACTCTACACCTCAAAACTTAAAATCAAAGCTCACACATTATTCTGGTTATGACTGGTTTTAGCAGCTTATCATACAGGCTGATGTGTCTCACTATTTCAAGAATTTCATCAATTACCTAAGACTCCAAATTTGCAAACAAACTGACTAGTTTTAAGGCACCATGATCAATTCTTTAGCAGACTTAAAGTGAAGGTAAATAAATAACTGTTAATTAGCACAAATACAGTCATGTATGATTTCAGGGTACGTATGCATATCGGTGGGGACAAGGTAACAGAGCAGTATCAGGTGTTAAAGTTCTGTGTTCCTTTAACAGAGATTTAATTCAGCACCAGTCAGCTCTCAGCCACAAGTCTACTATGATTTTAGACAAAGTTCTGTGATTTTACACATACAAAACTATTAACTATGCATATTCGTGTACGTAAACTCATCTGTAAAATTAACTATTCCCACCCCAATAGCATACAACTTAATATATTCAAGGTTCGTTTCTTTTTTAAAGCCAGATTGACACTCCTCACAGAAAAAAATTCTTAAAAATAAAGGCCTATCAAACATTTTAATAAGGAAATTAGTAGTCTGTTTTTTCATTTTAATTCTTTTATAAAGCAAGGCCTTCTGGCCATCAAAGTTACAGAAGATTTTAAGAAGTTTCATGACACAGCATAATTAAATTATTGGGAGAGACATCAGAATAGTAACTATAAATTCCCAAACCAAATAGACTGACTGTTTACTATAAGCTCTCTCATTTGACGTCCCACAGAAAACAATAGTGAAGAGTGAGTGCACTTTGTTCAGTAGCCTGCCAGTAGGTGAGAAGAAATGTCTGATCCTGTTTGTTTCAATGCCATGCATGCATTCACCTTTAATCAGCAGTGCTCAGGAACTCAGAAAAGCAGCACCCATCTTTTAGTATCACACTCTGAATCAGAAGCAGTCACTACAAGGCAAGAAAAAATCCAGGCAGCCCTATGGCTCTTCAGACAGCAGGGCACAGTCCTGCTGGTTCACCCACGGGGACCAGAGTGAGCTCGGGAGCAGGAACATGCTGCATGAAAGCACTCTTCTCTCCTCTCCCCGCTGCTCCTCAGCCCTTTCCTCCCCCACGTAAGAGAAGAGCTGCTTTTCTCATGATACAGCACAGGACAAGATTGCTCCCTCTCATCCCAAGAAATGCAGAAGTAACTGCAGCCAGAACTATGCAAAAATGTGCTTCCCAACTGCTTTTAAACTACTCTTAAAAACAGGTCGGTAAAAAGCAGGCTCCCTCAGCAGGCAGAAAGACACCTAGTTGGAACTCTAATTCAATAGCTCTGAACACAAGATACACACAGAACTTTTTGGAAGGACTGACCATCCAACACATTTGTGTTCATCAGGTTATTCAGCAGGACAGAACTATGGAATACATTCATCCCTATCAAAGCAAATTATGTGAAATTTTTGACTGACCAGCAAGCATCTCTGATCTAACTGAAGACTATTGTAACAGCATCCAAAATATCAATACTGTCTTTTCCAATACAATCATACATGAAAGTCTGTAATAAATCTTTCCAAAAAGCAGAGGATACTGAAGGAAACAGGAAAAAAATTGTTTAAAAAGGAAAAAAAAAATCAAAGGGCTAATTTGTTTTTCAAAATCTGCTGAAATTAACAAAAGAAAGACCATGTCTGAATAAAAAGGAAAACTTTAAAAGGGAAAAGAGAACTTGTAGAAAAGTAACGTTGAGGTGGCAATACATCAAGAGGGCCATATTGTGTTCCCAGAAAGAGAAAGGTAGAAGCAGTTTTTACAACACAGATATAAGCTCAAAACCTCATCCTTGGTCTACTACAAACATGCATGCTGGAATCAAGTTTACCTACCAGTCTGGTACTGTGTGCCAATCAGTGAATATTCCACCTGTACACTGAGCACCACATTCAATGAGATGACCTGCAAGACTGGGAAAATGGCATTAAAGTAGCTAAGTATAATGCAAAATACAATTTTCACAAATCCAGCTTTAAAATACAATTTTCACAAATCCAGCTTTAAAATACAATGGAAATAGAGTTAAATAAGAAAAGATGCTATTTTCCTGCACAAGTATCTAATACAATTATGAATGATACATTAAGCATAATAGGGGATGCTGAAAAATTTAGTAGAGTGTTTAAAGGACTTTTACAAGAATTTTCCTACAAAAAATTAATACCTAGATTACCTCACACCTAAAACCAAGTTTCCTTAGTCATTTCAAATCTTGATCTAAATTCAGTATCTTAGTAGTCTCCGCTATGTGTAACTAAATAGACAAAGACTATTTTTAAATGAAGAGATAGAAAATCTCACCTCCATGTATTATGTATTCACCACAATGTATTATGGGTATGTATTACTATTTTCAAATTTTGATTGTGATAGTCCATAAATATTCAACAGAATTATGGGGAAGATCTTCATTTCCATCATCCCTAACTCAGTGGAGCCTGAATTAATTTCTCTCCACATCTTCTCAAGCAGAGGTTCAAGAACACTAACACCAGAGTGTGCTCAGGCTAAGTAATCACTCTTTCATGAAAACTTCAATTCAGATACATGATGCACAACGTTAAATTAGGTGGCATAATTCTACCCCTTTCTGAAGCAGATTCCTAACCTTAGGACTACAACAAGGATTTGTAAATGGGAGCACTGACACTGAGCTTCAACAAAACCATATCAGGATGCTGCCTTCTGACCAAGCCTGCTTGTGTGCATCTTTCAGAGTAAGCCCTGTGACAGCCCCAACTATTAACAGTGGCAGCCAAACAGAAAAGCCTGGGAATCAGTGGCCTGTACTGTAAGACTTCATCTCTCAACACAAAATGAATAGCAAGAGAAAGTTAAGCTGTTAAATAAAATCTTTCAACCCTTTCTTCCTTTTCTTATTTAAAGCTGGTTCCCAAATGAAGTTTCTATAATTTCAGTTCCAAGTGAGAGTAGTAAGCAAGCCTTGAAAAAGAACTCAAAACCTAACAAAAACATGCAAATAAATTAATGCAATGATAATACGAAAATTTAGCATGTGCTGAAAAAGTTGGTATCTTGACATTATTATATGAAATACAGATTTGCCCCATTTCTTTTTGTATCATTTACCTTCCCGCAGCTAGCAAGTCATAGTCATCCCTATTCCAGCCAAACTAGAAGAAAGACACAAATATTTTAAATGCATAGAAGTTTCACACACTACAAAACCTGCACACAGTACGTTCTTTGCTTTGAATAACAATGCATTGGATATATTTTAAATCTAAATAACAGTAGTTGCCAGGCACTGTACATGGATTTGAGTTCCTATACAGCAAATTAGCAAAAAAATCTGACACATTTCAGTTTTCCTCCTATTGATACAACCCAACAAATTTAAACTCCAAAAGTCATATCCTCTTCCAAAAAAAAAAATGGAAGTACACCATCCATATTACTTAAAACCTGCACAACCTACAGGTTTAAAAGTATAGTACCTATCTTATGTCACCTGGACAAACCACTGTTTGTCTTCAACTTCTGAAAATTATCAGTTCCTGGAGTACTACCAGTCACCCTCAAGAACAGGAAGTATGCTTTCTGTTTAACCGGAAATTTTAACTAGAATCTTTTCCCTGAGTTCAACCTGCAAGAAATACAGTAATTGTTTCTTATGTAGCACTTTGCAGAAATCTTCCTAAAACCTTTCCTAAATAAATTAGATAAGGTCTCTCTGGAGCAGGTAATACACACTGACAGTTGTTATTTTGAGAATGTAAACAACTAGGAAGAAAATAGTAAGTCATAATGGAAATTATAAATGGAAAATTGATTAGGTGATGTTTGACAGGCACAAAGTCAAAAGAGCATAATGTCTTAGAAAGCATGTTTTTTAACTAGACATATACCCTCCTATTTTTTTAAATATGCACCAAAAGAAAGCTTCTATATTTCACCATGTGTGATCCTTCACAAAAAAATCACGAAAATCTATTAAAAATACTTCAGAAAACTACATACCATGCTGGTATAATTTTTTGAATTTCAAGGAATTTCAGAAATACTGCACTGAAACTTGACTACTTTAAACAGAACTGCTTACCAACTGAACAAAAAAAACCCCAGTGTTTTAAACCACTTCCCATGCTACCCCCTCCACCAGAGTGAGCTCTACTATCGACACCTTGTGGTAAAGAAAAATATACTTGCACACCAAGTTTTGTAGAAAGGCAAGGGAAAAAAACCCAAAACAAGTGGTAAGAGAGTGAAACACTGGTGAAAGAGGCTAAGACTTCCTAAACTTCACCCCTGCCTTCCAGCTTAATGGTATACAAGTTAACAAAAATCCCTGCTATCAATTCAGGAGAAGCAGAAGCTGACAACTTTCTACACATGTAAGAAAAAAAACATAGATGTTCATTATTTTTAATTTAGTATCTACGTTTTCATAAGGAACAAAAATTGTCTGACAATGACTGCTGGATATTCACTCACATACGTTCGTTATCATTCAGAAATTAACCTGTACTTACAGAATGAATGAGCGGTCCTAATACAATCCCGCTGTCAACACATCTGCCTGTCACAACAATATCAGCTCCAAGGTCTAGAGCTCTGCTTATTGGTCTTGCACTAAAAATGACAGAACAGCAGTCAGTACTTTTGTCTTTTAAAACAATTTTAAAAACTGTTCCTGACACATACAGGTTAAAAATCACTTAAAAATTGCCTAGGAAATCAATAAAATCTACTTTAACAACCAACTTGTCATTAGGTATGTACATCAAGAGTATTTTAAAGAGTAGTCATCAGGGCACTATCAAATTCAGGTACCTAAATAACATAACTGAAACATTTCTCTTAATGTCCATAGAAACTTTCTTAAACTAAGTGCAGAGAGGGACATCTCTATCATCAATTACAGAAAAGAGTGTTTTTCAGAGATTCATTAACCATTTAATTTGCAGATGAGTGTATAAAGATGAATATTCTTCATGCATAAAGCCTGGTGACTCAGCCCTCCAATTTTAAACCTTTCAGGTCAATTACTTAAGTGATTTAAGAACTCGCAATACTGCCCAATTTCAAGAGCTCTGTGCAAGAACAGGATCACCAGGATCATCAACTGGAAGAGATCCATGTGACCACTGCCTCATTTCTCACTCCTTCCCCTTTACTAGACCTGATTAACACTGATTCATCTGAAGTGGACGGTGACAATGAAAACGTGACTTCACAAAGAGGTAGCTAGAACACCTGCATTCAGAGATGTATGGAAACCCTAAGTATCATAAAGGGGGGAAAGGAGATCTTTCAAAACAAGTGACCATCCTCAAAAACTGGTTTCCAGAATTTCAAGAGTACAAAGCCTGACAGAGTCCAGCAAAACGCAACAGAACCTCCTATGGCACTCTGACTACATCCCAGTGCTTGAATTCCTTGTTTGTACTTCTCTAGTGACAACATGGCAAACTACTGCATTTTGCAACAGAATACTCAGCATATGAAAAAGTATTTTTGCAATTGTTGTGACTAACTAACAGTGTTAGTTACTAAGTGTAACTAACACTGCTCTGGCTTGAACTGAAACCTGATGATTCACAGATGGTGTACTGATTGCTAAGGAGCCATAACTTACAAGGTTATAACTAAAACTTATTTACAAGTTACAAACAATTTTTTTTCTGGTTGCCTGAATAATTCAAAGGTGAACCTCGTCTCCTAAGTGGTTCTAACTGCAAAGCAAAACAAATTCCTGTATTCAATGTGTTAAATTTAGTTGTTCATAATAAACACAACTTGCTAAAATAACTCACCCAAGATACACATTCATGCTGTGAATATTCTCTGGAAATTGTTTGCCACTCTCTACATCGGTGATACCAGCTCCTTTTAAGCTCTCTTTCTGTTACAAAACAAGCAGAACACACAAGCTATGAGTACTTTGAAGTTTCTACTGTAAGCCTCTCATTAGTATCAAACAATACTTCATAGCAACTCTAAGCCAAGTAAAATTATTAAAAATATTACCAATACCAATCAGTTGAATGGCTAAAAGCCTTAGATACACTTTTAACCACAACTTTTCTAGCATGCAGAAAATTCAGGCTGTCTTTAAAGAATGTAATGTTCATTTATATATGACCAGCAACAATGAACTGGTGTATTTCCTAGGCTTTAAACAGTCTTTAATTGCCGTGGAACTAAATAAATCAAAGCCTGCAAACAGAAGTGTATCTGCCACATCTGCAATGGTGTCATGGCCAGAGAACAAGGTTAATCCTGTAGCTTCATATGGTACTTAGAATAAGCTGTGTTTCCAGAAAAGTAGGTGGGGGAGAAGGTGTGGTTTTGACCATGAGTTAGGCATTAGCTTGGCAATCCAGTGGAAAGAGGGGACAGTGACTGAATAGACACAATGTCCACATAAACTGTAAATACTAATTTACAGGTGGGATCTGTAGTGTGGGGAAAAAAAAAAACCAACTTCCACTGAACTAATTTGGTATTCTGTAGTAATGATTGAAACCCTCCAAACCACAAGTAACGTTTACCAGGTTTTACATATCAACAGTGGAAGTTGTCTGTAGACCATAAAAGCTGTGTCTTTTTTGTTCCTGTAAGTTATGTACTGGCAACAGCATAGAAAACAATGCATTTCAGATCAGACATGTCCAAAACAAGCTCAAATAACAATCACTTTACTGCTGTACCAGCAATGAAATTCTGGCCCACAGACAGTAAAGTAATCTCAGCAGGACAGAAGTTTCTTAGAATGAAGTCCAAGCACCACACATAATTTGCAAATAAAGAATCTTACTTGATGATCTTCCACATTCAAGAGCATGCAAGGAGTAACAGAGCCTATGCAGATAAATAATTTTTCAAGTTACAGGCAGAGATTTAACCACAGTGCAAACCTCTCCTCTCTTAACTACTATTATGTATAAACTCTTTTCCCACTAGCTTTTCAGGTATGGCCAACTTTTTCTGCAGATTTCATAGATAAAGTGTAATTTTTTAAGTAAAAAAAAAAAACATGTATTTAACCTTTCAATTTATTTTTTTTTAATATTTAAACTTCAATCCTCTCACTTAACATTACCTTACTGGCTATAAACTAGTTACTTAAAACCAGAAAAGCAACTATCTATAAACAATGTAACATCAGGAAATGCCTGTAAACCACTAAAAAAGCAAGAAGGGATAAACATTTCAATGTGTGGTAGCTACACCATATTCAGAAGCATTACCACACATGATTATGTAGTTTAGACAGAAGCAGTAAGCAACAGCATGTAATAATAGCTTCTCCTGAAGAGCAGGCAGACCTTCCAGCAGATTTACATTTTGCTTCAAAAACCTAAACAGAAGATCCACAAGCTTATAAAATTCACCCCCCCACTACATACCAAACACCAGATGTGCCAAGAGTTGTATTTATGCATTTAAAAAAACTAAAAGATAATGAAGAACAACACTTCTGACAGTAGAAGGCTACTGCCTAAAGACACACAAAGTTCCTACAGGACAGGAAATGCCACCTTCACGCTATACAGACTCGTGCCACTAAGGCTTAAAACAAAGTGAAATACCTCACTCATCAGATCGTCTCCAGCAACAACAGCTATTTTCAAATCAACATCTGCTTTCTTTGCCACCTCCTGAAGGGCAGCTGCACAAGCAAGTGGATTAATTCCACCAGCATTACTGATGACACGGACACCTAATACGAAAAATTAAAGCAAATGAAGTTCAGCAACATCAATAACCAATCACCTGTACTTTAAAAAGTAGGCTGAAACACAAGCAAGGGATCACCTTTGCAAGGTAACAGACATTCAGTCAAGCAAAATGCTAAAATCACATTAAAATAAGAACCACAATTAGCCTGTGAAAGGATCAGAATAAGCCAGTACAAAATTGTTTAGAGAAGAATAACTGCTATAGATATTTCTCATCTATCCTTTATGAATGGAAGGAGAAAGTGACCAGAAAGACACACATAATGAGGCAGACAGACAGGGTCAAACACTTCTGACAGGAACAGTAATAGACACTGTGAAGCTTTAGTAATGTAAACAAAAGAGTGAGTGGAAAGTCATATTTGTAGAACTATGTGGGAATTCTGAAAAACTTAAATTACCTTGAAAACATCTAGATCTCACATTTTAAAAGTTATCTGTAAAGCAATCTGCCATTCACAAATTAAAGCTATAGTAAGAAATACATGGAAATATGTGTATATATTTACAATTGTAACAAATATCTTAAACCAACCCAATTTCACCATCAGACCTGTACCCCACATCAATTACAACGGGATTTTTCATAGAATTCTAGAATGGTTTGGATTAAAAGGACCTTAGAGATCACCTAGTTACAAGTCCCCTACTATGGGCAAGGTTATTTAGGGCTCCATCCATCCTGGCCTTGAACACTTCCAGGGATGGGGCATTCACAACTTCTCTGGATAGACAACCTACTCCAGTGCCTCGCCACCCTCACAGTAAAGTATTTCTTCCTAGCATCCAATCTAAATCTACCCCAGCTTACGGCCATTCCCCCTTCTTCTATCACTACACATCCTTGTAAAAAGTCCAAGTGTCTTGCAAGCCCCCTTTAGGTACTGGAAGGTGCTGTAAGATCTTCCCAGAGCCTTCTCTTCTCCAGACTGAACAGCTCCAACTCCATCATCCTGCATTCATAAGCAGGTGTAATGAATTAACATCCAAACTCATGCAAGAAGTAGCATACCTTTCCTGTGAATATCTTTTATATAGGGAGCCATGGCAGTGGAGACAAAATCCGGAGTGTAACCTAAAACCTGAAATAATTAAGAGCTGTAACCATTTCTTATAGGTTTAGTCAACCCCAACCCCCTTCCTTGGTTAACAGGGAAGGACCACTGCCTCTCAAATTACACCATCGTTTGGGTAATACGATGGGTAACGACATAAACATTTTCGCTGGATGAACTGAACAGATATAAATAAATACATGAGAATAAAAAGTATACTTAAGAAACCGTGTCCCCGTAACCAGGTATGTCTTAAACGGGTTTCGGGCGCGATTTGGGCTGAAGGAGAGCTCCGGAGGTCGGAAAGTACCGGAGCGCCCCCGCCCCGGCCAAGCCCAGCACGCTTGGGCTGGCCGGACACCGGCTTTACTTACGGGAGACCGGGCCTTGGCGGCCGTCAGCAGCGACATGGTGATCTCGGAGAGGTAATCGAAGACGAGGAAATCCAGCTTCCCTCCGTACAGCAGCTGCGGCACTGGCGGGGCAGGCAAGCGGGCACCATCAGCACGGGGCACGCCCGCCCGCCCCTACCCCCGGTACCGGCCCGCCCG
>VZSE01007792.1:1506766-1581648 GCA_013398275.1 Promerops cafer | reverse complement strand
CCGGAGCGCCAGCAGCGCGGCACAGCTCATGGTGGCGGCGGCGGGAGCGCGGCACCGCCCCGGCTGCGGCCGCCTAACACGGGGCCGGGGAGGAGCTGGGGCCTGCGGAGGCGATTGGGAAAAGGGGCGGGAGAAAGTTTATAAAGCCCGGGTGCGCGGCGGAGAGTGCTGGCAGCTGTGCCGGCGCGGGGGAGCGGGTGTGTGCGTAGCGCCAGTCGGCTGTAGGGCAGCGATGGGTCCCGTCCGAGGCGTGTCCGAACGGGGCCTCTCTGGTTCGGGCTGTGCCCGGGTCCCACGCTGGACACGGGTCGGTGGCGGGGTGCGGCGCGGTCGCATCCCCGAGGAGCTGCGGGCTCGGCGAGCGCGCCCGTGTCACCACCGAAGCGTGTGGCGGAGTGTCGAGGCAAATCCTCGACAGTGGAAACCCCGTCATGAGGCTCGGGATGACGTCAGAAGCATGTCAGATAGTCCGGTTATGGAATCCTTATGAAACCTTTTCCCCCTCTCCTAAACACAAAATGTGTTTATTAAAAAATAAGATTTTCCCTGTGCGAGCGCACGTCTCTGTTGTGAGAGAGAGCGTTTCTCCGGTCCTGGACAGAATTTCTAGTCTGTGGACTTGAGAAAAGTGTCACCAAGCCAGGAAATTCCCTTGTCCGGACATCTGAGCTGGAGGGCTGTGTGGGCATCTCCACAGAGGGCAATCGTGTACAGGTGCTCCAGAGCGAATCCTCCGTGTCTGACATGAACGCGGACTGTGCCGGAACCAGTCTTACCCGCTACTCTGACACAGTAACAGCTTGGCCTTCCTTAACAAGTACGCTTCTGTTCCAAGTGGGTTTGAATTATATCTTGCCAATGATACAATAATAAAATCGGGAGTCTTTGCAGGGGTGATGAAAAATAAAACGTTTGGTGTAACACTGACAATGCTCAGTAAGTGGTGATGATGAGAGGGGGTTTTACTGAGGTGAAAACTAGCCATGCTAAAAATAAATAAGTACTTCTGGAAATTGTTAAGACTTCCAGTTAGACTACTTTCAAATTGTGATTAGAAATAATGCAGTTGAGAGGAGATAGGAAATAGTCATGCTGTGATCCCAGAATTTGGTTCCTTATTTAGCGAGGTACAATGTTTTCCTATTGCAAAGAAGTGCTATAAAGCACCATTTTATGTTCCCAGTGCCTGAGTGATGAATAGTTCCTGTCCTAATCTATTAAACAGGCAGAACCAAGGAGGTTCCCTGTACAGATTTTTATTATTACACTATGAAAGTATTTCATTATTATGTTGAAAATTTGCATGTTTTGAGTCACTATAAACTAGTAAACATCCAAATAATCTCAGTAGGGGAGAAGAACCACCAGGTAATTTATGCATAGTTGACTCCAGAGAGTTTTGCCCTAAATATTTATTTCTTTATTGTAGCTCCTTAAAGTCAGCTTCAAAGCAAGAATCAGAAATAGCACTGTCTGGTACAGAATACATGGCTATCCATATAGACATAAAGACAGATGCTTTCTCTAAATAATCTTTGAAATGTCTTCCACGTGTGTTTTGATAAGGAATGCATTGCAGTCAGATGCCAACATATTGCAGCGTGGCAGGAAACGTGGCTAATCCTCTGCAAGTCATGCAATCCTCTCAAATCCTGGGGTGATTTGAGAGTGTAGTTCACCTTGGCTGAGACACTATTACCAACATGCTGCAGTCCTCCCTTCTGTGCTTGAATACATCCAAAATAAATACCAATCACTGATAATCACTGATAAGCAGAATCATTGATAACCCATGGATGTAAGTAGAAGTTCCACTGGAATGGGTTGGGCCACGTTTTCATGGTGCAAAACTGAACTTCTGGGTGAGAAGAGCTGGCTGCTGAGGCCAAGGGACCCGGAGGCCGGTAGGTGGCTGTGTTTCACCGCTGTCCGCACCCTCCTCGCCTGCAAAACAATCCCCGGCCCCAAAAACAGCCACCTGCTCCCACCAGCATCCTCTGTGCACTTCTTTCTCTCCGGATGAACCGGGTATTTTATCTATATTAAGAAATAAATACTCACATGCACATGTGTACGTCGGTGAAACAGTCTTGGAATCTAGAAGGTGCTTTATTCTTTTAACTTCTCTCAAGTGTTGTCATAGCATGGATTTTGGCTGCCACTGCTCATGGTTTGGGGGAAGGACTGGATCTTGCTTCCTCAGAAACCATTTCAAGGTCCTTATGGAACCTTATATACAATTTTAGCAAATTTGTACATGCATGTTGACAGCTGTGTGAGGCAATTAATATCCAACATATATTTAATATTAAGACACACCCATTAGTTGATCTCCCAAAAACGCAAGGAAAGGATTTAGGATCGTTTCCATTATTTGCAATGGTGCAGTGAAGTGATAAAGGGATCAAAGCCTGTATTCTGTTGGTTCCAACAGTGAATTTGTTTCTTACTCAATTTATACTTGTCCATAAATAAGTAGAATATTTAATAAGCTCATTTAGATTCCTGTAAAATCATCTATTTTTCTGAGAGAAATTATTTTCTTAAAATAGACTGAATTTTCATTACCATCATCATTCTATCCTGAGCAGCAATTACTAGCTCAGAGCCCATTATCTCATACATGAGGTTAGGATTGTTTTAATGAAAACACAGTCAAATTACAGAGTAGTTCTTTTCCAGGTAGGCTTGGTAAGCAATGCTCTGTGATGGTCAAGTCTTAATTTTGAGATTTTTTGAGATGATTTAAAAGATTTTAGGAGCAGTTTATTGCTCTTTGAGGACATCAGATGGCACTGTGTGGTTGTCAGTGAAGCCCAAAAGAAACCTCAATCAGCAACAAGCCTGTGTGGAATTCACAGACAGGAGGTGCTAGTAAAGACTTGACTGTATTTGTGACCTGTGTAGGGGATATGGATCAACAATAAAAGCTGTCACAACTCACTCACGTGATAGGAACCCATTGCTTAATGTAAAATTTTTAAGAATAAGCCAGAATTCCTCTCATAATTTGTGAGAAGAAAGCATGGGAAAGAAAAATCTTCTGGCTTTATTTTTTATGCCAGAGAAAGAAAAAGACTACAGATGAAAAAAAATAAAGAAGACTTTTTTTTTCTGCTCATGCTTTACATGTAGATAAATCTGAGCTTTGCTTTCCTTCAGTGACCCTAAATACTTATATTTACATTTAATGGGCTAGTGCTATTAACGTTTCAAGCTTAAGTCTGTGCTTCTCTTCCTGTAAGCAGATTCATGCACCAGCATGGAGCACAGATGATGTGTAAAAGAGCTGTGAAATTCATTCTTCTCCTTCCATCGTCCTGAATTAATGGCATTCAAGCCTAGTCCTGGAAGTCAGGGATGACAACACAGAGTACATTTTTCCAAAACAAATAAACTTTCCATTATATTTCTAGGATTTTTCTGACAGTCAGGCTTCCTCTGATTGCTTAAAAAAGTACAAGCAAAGTATTTCACAGGCCAGGGGTTTATTGTGAAATACATTACATTTTTGCTGTATTTCCTTTAATGTTATTGTCAATAAGTTCCTGCCCAAACCAATAATATCAGCCTATATGTTCGATTATTGAAGTAGGCTCTGTTTAGTTTATTGAGGCTCTGTCCTCTCAACTAATTACAAAATACTCAGCAAATATTTGAATTTACTACTTATCTCATTCCCACAAATTAGTGCATCTCTTTGTTTAACAAATAAGTTCACGGTTCTTGCCCTCAAGGTAAAGCATACACTGCAATCTCTCTTCTGCAGACAGTCTGAATACCAGCCTTTTCAAAGTGAATCAGCAGTTGAAAATGGTTTCTGTAGAGCAGTAAAGGCAGAGAATTTACTGTTGTTGCATCAAATGCCCCTAAACAAGGCACAAACAACTCAAAGCTCAATAATGCTGTTTCACTGAATATGGTTTAGAGCTTTGTAGTATTTTAGTAGATTTTTAGAATTTCTAGGTATAACGTCCTGTACTACAGGACTCAGAAAAACCTCAGCTGTGACAAAGCAACAGAATGAGTTATCTTCTGAATCATCTTGACTTCATTCCTTTATATCACATTCCTTTTTTCAGATATAAGATCACTCTTAATACCTTCAGATTTGAAAGAAGTTCAAATAAAATCTTAAATGCATGAAATCAGGTAAGCAGAACTAACTAAACAGAAACACGATAGGATTTTTCAAAAATAAGATAATAGCTCATTCAAACCATCAAATATCTGGCTTATGGATATGAGATGTCTTCAGAAGTATTATGATAATGAAGTGTCAAATTTTGGCCCTTTAATTTTTACATATTTATTTAAATTTGTTTGTAGTAGTAGTTTAAGTAAAATAAGAACTATGTATTAAAGCAATAACCTTTGGCTATTCTTTGCAGAAAACAAAGGGTCTTTTATGTTATTAGAAGTGCTGACATGAACAGTCATGAGTCGATGTAACTTCCATGTTTTGATTCAAGAAAATACATCAGCCTTTAGAATGTATTAAAGAATTACACTCTAAAGTGTGTATTCACAGCGTGGAGGCAGCAAAATATCCCATAATTTCCTTCCAAAATGAAAGGTTCTGGCTGACATTTACATACATTTCTTACTGTTCTTCACTCAGTTTTCAAAGAAACAACTATTTCCAGCCAGTATTTGAGCTGAAGCACAGCAAGTACCTGTATAGGTGTCACAAGTGCAAAGAAATTAAAGGCTCTCCCTTGCACAGCAACTGATTTTTGTTGACTCATTTCACTTCAGGAAGGGTGAAGAAGCAATTTGCTGCAGAGTGGACTATGCAATCGGAAAAAAACATTGTGATTTACCTTTTGCCCACATTTTGAAAATTGAAAGAGAAAGATAAGTTACAAAACTTTTTTTTTCCCCACTTTAGTGCACTTGGCTTTCTCACCCATCATTGCCATAACTTCACTACTAGACAGCTTTTTAGTTGTCTCTGTTTCTCATCCTAATTATCACTCAGTCATTGATTGACCTAGCAAAGGGGATTTTGCCCACTAATCTGTTTAGTAATGCAAACAGGGTGATACATATTGGTGATGGATAGCAAAGCATAGTAGGGATTTTTTTTCAGCATTTACCATTTGGTATTTTTCAATATATATTTTTAAATAGGAAAATTATCTTCTGGAGCATCTAAAAAAATGCAAGTTCATGTTAAGTCCACTGAGCACTTTCAGTTAAACAGTAATAAAATGGAAATTTTAAAACTCATCACTAAACCATTTCTAAAATGTTGTAGACTGATTTTTCAAGTTAGGTTCTTAAGGCAAGTAAGTATAAGCTTAAAAAACAGATGTTTTTCCAAGGCAGCCATAAGAATATTCTAATACTCAGGAACTAATTTACAAACACAAAAATGTTTCTTCTGTTTTTTTTCCTGAGGAAAAGTTTTCTCTGAATGATGGGAAGGTGTTGGATAGTGTCCCAGTGGCTGACAAAAAGTACTAATCAATACTGAGTTGAAGAAAGCTCTTTCAAACAAATAACAATTCACCTTTACTCTCTCCTCAAAAATAAATTGCAGGAAAAGAGTACACTGAGTTTGAGAACTCTTCCTTCCACCTGTGCTACACGAATTGTTCCTCATCTGTTACCAAACCAGCAAACAGACTTACTGGAAAGAAAACACCGGCCAGAAAATCAACATGGCTAAATTAGGCTGGACACGTCTGAGGGTACAATTAGGTCTCTAGCACACTTGTTTGGTAAGTGGGTCAGCTGTTTTGCAACCAGGACCCACCAAGACAAAATGGTATGTAAGGGAGGAAAAATACCACGTAGTCATTCCACTAGGAATACGTATTGCTTTCAACTTAATTACAAGTAGGACTAAGATCTTTCTAAGTAATGGAAGGTGAAATAACAGAAGAAAAGAGAAGAAATATATGAAATTATTAATTATTCATTACCATGTAATCAGTAAAGCGAACAAAAATTTCCTGAGGTTTAAATATTTACATATTCTGCTAAGAAGTACCGCAGTTGTAACCACAAATACAGCTAAGCAACACTTATAATTGCAGTGTGCAAATATTTGGTAATCATTGAGGCAATGCTGAAAATTGACTCATTCATGAATGTAAATATATACAGTGATAATTTTGTGTAACATAAACATCTGACTGAAAATTCAGGTTTCCTATTCTTAACCCATTTGTAGGGATAATGATCCTTTTGTTTTTCCACCAATTAGACATTTACCTTGAACACTGAAACTCTGTTTATACATTGTTATTATGTCATTATAGACATTCTCATGCTTTAATTAAAAAATCTTGGGGCTTTTAACTCGAGATGAACTAGGCTTTTACTGCCAGAGTTCCCTGTTGTCATGTTCTCTGACTCCTGAAATTCTTGCCTAGGAACACAAGACAATTTTTTTTGTTTTCTGCTACCAAATAGTCTTCTGACAGAGTTTCAAGCCTATATGTACTACTCCTAGTGACAAAAGGGCAAGATGTCTTCTTTATTCTGTCAGAGGATGAGGGATACCTGAATTGCACTACGTGGTTCACCTATTGCATCATGAACAGTACGTGCCCATCTGTACTCTGCAGTGTACATCTGTGTTAAAGCTGTTACTTAACAAAGTTCATACCAGCAACCTACTCATGCTATCTTGTCATATCTAAGGGAATCCTGCTGGTGCACAGCCTCTGGGATGGTATCTCTGTGACCCTGTGGACCCTTGTGTCATGAACTGCAAAGAAGCAAAGCAAGCTCAGTGTATGAGCAGCAGTGACAGGGAGGTTCAGCGGCAGTTTCCGCAGCCCATGTTAACAGCACCAGTGAAGCAACAGTAAAAAACACAACAGCAGATAGACTTCTACCCAGTTCTATTTACTTTATTTTCACACTTTAGGAAGAAGTAACTCTGTAAAAGGTGGAACCATGTCCTATTTGTATCAGTAAGGTCAACAAGAGCACATTCTGTATGTCGGTCTTGAAGGTAATTAACACCAGATTTGGAAAGACAAACCTTTAGCATGTCATCCTTTGGAAAAGACCTTTGGCAGCCTGGCAACTAACTCACTGGTCATCAGTACAGTTACTGGGAAGCTGACTCTCCCAGGAACAATGCTTCAGCCTCACAAAAGTGTCACATCAGATTGATTTTTAGCATCTTAAACGCTCACGTGTCCTTCTGGCAATATGTGGGTGGATCTCTGAACATGATGGGAACCTTCTGTTTGACCCAATTTGACCAGATTAAAGAAGGATATACAGGTCAGGAACTCTCCATGTTTCAGGGCATAATTCTATCTAATTTTCTAATAATCTGGTTCCTATAGAATGCTTTTTTCCATGTTTTAAGTACCTATTAAGCCAAGTTGAAACATTGATCCTGCTGTACAAGGATGAAGTCATTTGCCTGAAATCACAAAGCTGACCCCAGTAACAACAGATCTATCCACGAGCCCAATTCTCACCATTCTTCTCATCATTTGGTCAGACATGTAACGGAGTCAAAAGCCTCATTCAACATTGCCTTATCACACATTGTGCTGTACAGGCACAAAATCAGGCTTTCTCTGCAGAGGCCATAGTTCAGACACCAGGTCTAGGTCATGAGTGGAGGTGTTAATGCTTCCAATACAGACAGCATGCAAAAGGACATACTGAAGTAATTTGCTGGAACAAAGCCCATAGCAGAAAACAGGGCTTGTCAGCACTCTTGTAGCAGTATTGAATAAGGCAGATACCTAAAACATTTGTTCCCCAGCAAGGAAGCAATGACCAAAGTCATTGGAATGGACTCACTGTGTTGAAGGATAGGGAACGTTCATACTTTCATTGCCTGTGAGAATTACCACAGACTTCTTTTCCAGATATGCCACTGCCCAATGACTTCATACCTTTGTCTGCCTCAGTTTTGTCATCCACAAAACAGGGAAAATGGTGTTGAGTCTCTTTGCAAAACACATAGAGATCTGTGGCAGGAAAGGCCTACATAATCTCAAAATATCATTTATTGTTAGGCAATTGATAGTTGGTACAGATAATTCAGATTGCTACTGTGGCTTTTCCCTCTGCTATTAGAGTGAAACTTCTGCCAGTCCCCACCTCGAAGCGATATGTAACTTTGATTACGCTTGTGACTAGGTGTAGCATCTCCATGTCTTGTCTCACCTTCCTGCCTCCCCTGAGACCTGGCTGGAGCGGAGATAAACGACTAAGTGCAAAGCGGGTTCTTTAAAATGGGAGGAGTGTATGTGCAAATTCTGGGAATCCACCTCAAATCTCTACCCCACCTCTTCTCACCACCTCCCAGTGCCCGCCCCCAGCTCCAGCCTGCTGCCTTAAACTGCTGCCACCCTGTGCTGGGTTGGACATTCTCGGCTGCTGGCTGCACAGCTGCGCCCGGTGGGACGGACGTGATGGGGCTCAGGCTGTGCCGCTGGACTCCCCTGGGGTCTCTCCTCTCCCTGCTCCTTTCTACCAGCATGGCGGTAAGTGAAGAGACAGCGTTTCAGAAACGTGTTAGCCCAGAAAGTGGTGTTAGAGAAAATCCTCTAAAAACGGCCCTCTTTCTTCTCTTCAGTACATTGCTACCAGAGAAAACTGCTGCATATTGGATGACAGATTTGTAAGTACCTGAACAATTTTCTTTTATCTTAAGAACGCAACTAAAGCTTTTCTATGCTTATTATTAACTAGCATTATCACTTGGGCCCCATCATTGTTCTCAGTACTTATTAAGCGTGCTTTGCTTAAACCTGTTATTTACTTATAGCAGATTACACTTGGTAAAAGTGTATGGGAGGCTGCACTGTGGCTGAATGCACATATCCAGCAGATGCTACAATAATGGCATGCACTATTTTCTTGCTATGTGTGCACATTGTGTGAAAGTAAACTGTCTCTGAAAATTCAAATAGAGCTGATAAGTCTGCTGCAAATGCCTGCCCTTTTTCATCCTTTATCGTTTGTGTCAGCAGTGTCTGAAAGTTCCTCTGCCCATATATTCTGCTCTGCTTTCCTTGCCCCTGAAACATCGCCAACTATGTCTCTTTGCTCCTTAGGGTAGCTTCTGCCCAACAACTTGTGGCATTGCAGATTTCCTTAATAAGTACGATTCCGCTGTGGATAAGGACCTGCAGGAGATGGAGAGACTTTTGCAGAGGATTTCTAACGCCACAGTAACAGCAGACCATCTGATTAAACACATCCAAGGCCTCTATCCTTCAGAGAAGCAGACATTACCAAGTGAGCATATAAAAATAAGTACACAACTGAAAAATATTATTTATGTGGTTTTCTTTTTTTAATTTGCCTAACTACAATTATTTTGTACCTTTTCTGTTTTACAGATTCAATTGATGGTTTCACTCAAAAGTCCAGGAAAATAATTGAAGAAATTATCAGATATGAAAACACTATATTGTCTCATGAAACTACTATACAGTAGGTATCTTCCACTTCTTTTGTCAGTGACAATACAAATTGTTTTCTTTCTGTTCTTTTGTCAAGTGCCAAAAAGCCTCTCTCAGAAAGGTTTTTTGTGCTCTTGTGGACAGTTCTGCCCACACTGCCTAGCGAGGCACAGAAGATACTGAATTCTCTGCTCACCTGGATAAACTGTTAATTGTGCAAGAAGTGCAAGATAAGAATGTCATGAAGCCTGGCAATATTTTATTTATGTTTCTCCTGCTGTGCCAGCTATCCCTAAATTTTTTTCATGACCTTTGGAGTTCATGAGTTTTTGCTGTAAAGCAGAGAATGTGGACTGTTTGTGCAATCATTCACTCTGGCCAATTTTGCTGCATATATCCATGAAAATCAGCTCAGCTACCTAGTTCTAAGTCATAAGTAACTATAAACTCAGTGATAGTCTTTTATAAGTTGACATTGGAAATAGAATTGAAAACATCATTAATGTTTCTAAATCTTAAGGATATGTTTTTTGACAGATCTCCACTTCTATGTCAAAGATTATTTAGGTATTCTGACGCTTACAGCAGTTTATTTAGAGCACATATGTTTTACAAATACGTCCATAATTGAAGAGGGGATTATAATTTACTTCAGGAGAGCAAAGTAAAACTTTCTATACAGTTATATTCATACATTAATTACTGGTTAGAGTTTTGCTGATTAGAGTCAAGTTTTGCATGTGGCTGAGTTTTGCACAAGGTTAAGCATGTGCTTTCCTATTTTGCCAGTCCTTAACTCTAAATACCAGTGCTAATAGAGGCACCCCATTTTACTGGGGTGCATGTAGCAGCACATTAGATACATGAGGCATGTGCTCAGGGAAATAAATGTGTATTACACATTCTCAAATGGCAGATACAACAATTTTTTATGTCTCTCTGTACAGACAGTTGACAGATGCACATATAATGAATGGCAACAGGATCACAGAGCTGAAAGAGAAGATATCCCAGCTCGAGGTACTCTGTCATGAGCCATGCAAAGACCGGGTTGAAATTCAGGACACAACTGGAAGAGGTGTGCAAAATGCTTCCTGTATGGTGGAGGGTTAATTCAGCTATGAGTGCTGCCACTTGGCATCACAGCAATGATTTGCTTGTATCTTACGGGTCATAAACTTCTGCAAAGATACATAAAATTGCAAATTATAAAACCAGTCAGTACAAGTTAGATGCTCTGCAGGCAAGGATTCAGGAGCATAGTTCTTGCTTGGCCTTTTTGGCCAAAATACAATTGTCCCTAAATGTGTGCTAAACATGAGGGACATGACTAGAGTTTCCATGGACCCGGGACAAAGAGAAGATAACTCATTATCACATTTCTACTAAGCCATATGAAAAAAAAAAATTATTCCATTAGGTCCAGAAGTGTCTGTCTTTGTTGCTGTAGAAATCAGTGTAATGACTGTGTCTTATACTACTTAAACTCTATGTGAGACTAAATTCAGCTTCACCTTACATGAGTCCTGTGACCCTCGGTAAGATTTTTTTATGCCAATGACATTGGAGTATGAGGACTAAATAGCTAACTTTGCAACAATGGTATTTAGTTAAATTGCATTTCTTGCACTAAGAAAGTTACAATATGAAATAAATGTGAGGACAGAATTGTAGCTAGATCGAAAATGATCTCTGGAATATCTTTACTTCAGATTGTCAAGACATTGCAAATAAAGGTGCAAGGAAAAGTGGTCTGTACTTTATCAAGCCTCAAAGAGCCAAGCAGTCATTCCTAGTCTACTGCGAGATTGACTCATATGGCAATGGCTGGACAGTGCTACAAAGGGTATGCCACTTATGTGTTGTTGCTATAAACAAACTTATTGCATCAGCACTGTTTTTATTTACCTACTTATGATACGTATCTTTTTGACTGAGGTTTTTATTTTTGGTTTTGGTGTTCTTGGTTTTTTTCCCCAGAGACTGGATGGGAGCGAAGACTTCAGTAAAAACTGGGTTCAGTACAAGGAAGGATTTGGACATCTGTCTCCAGATGACACCACTGAGTTCTGGCTGGGCAATGAAAAGATGCATTTAATAACTACACAGTCCACTCTGCCATACACCTTACGAATAGAGCTAGAGGATTGGAGTGGCAAAAAAAGGTATTTGCTTATGATGCTTCTGAAAATGACAGCTTAAAACCTACTGCTCCCACTGCTGCATCACTTTGTACTGATAAAAGGTCACTCCTAAAAAATCATGAACCCTTAGACCAGCTAACGTGTGTGTGGAACTGCTTTGGCTCCTGAACTTAGAGCTGTGTCAGCAGTCACTGGGTGTGACTTGTTGCCAGACACACATGCCTGTGAGAAGGCCACATGCTGTCATCACTCATTTATTAGGCAGAAGGAATCTGTTTCTTCTCTTCAAGTTTCTTTGTCTTACATATCTTATGGACTACATGATCATTATAGGTCCCTTCTATTCTGTGTTGTGTTCTGTTCTATTATTTTTTTTTTTTCTATTTCTATTATGAACCTGGGAGATTATATATATAGGTATGTGTTTGTGTGTGTGTTGATAATGTAGATATTTCATACATCATTAAAGACTAGTAGTCAGAAAATATGTCTGATACTGGAGCACAAAAGTTGATAGGATGTGTGTCACTGAACTGAGGCCCACAGTCACATAAAAACAATTCCTTTTAAAATGCTAGGATGCAATAAAAGCCTTGTCTGCAGTTTTAACACTGACATATTTTTCATTTGTGCATGTGCTGGGAATGCAGCATGCTCATATTCAGCCTTGCCCTCTGTTCCCAGCACTGCTGACTACGCTGTATTCCGAGTGGGAAGTGAAGAGGACAAGTATCGACTGACTTACGCCTACTTCATCGGGGGTGAAGCCGGGGATGCCTTCGATGGATTCAATTTTGGAGATGACCCGAGTGACAAATCCTACACCTACCACAACGGCATGCGGTTCAGCACCCACGATAATGACAACGATAACTATGAAGGCAACTGCGCTGAGCAAGATGGGTCTGGGTGGTGGATGAACAGATGTCATGCTGGCCACCTCAATGGCAAATATTATATGGGTAAGGTGGTCTTCTAAGGGGTTATAGTCCAGGACACCACATTTCAATGACAAAGGAAAATGAGTCACGTTTTCAGAGTACACTTTGCCCTCTGGATTTTCCAAAGCTGGCATAGCCCATTCTTTGCAATAATTGCTAACACCAGTAGTAGGAATTTATGGCTGCTCTCCATTCCAAAGTGGGAGAATCAATCCCGAGAGAAACAAAATAGGGGGAGAAAGGTGGTGAACGGGGTCTGTTAGGACACCCAGGGATGCCATGGAGGTGTCACGACCAGAAAAATGTATGGGCACAGTAATCATTTTAGAAAGCAACCAACTGTTTTGTTCCAACTGGTGTTTCTTAGGTGGTGTGTACACATCAGAAGATGCTGGTCCATCTGGATTTGACAATGGCATTATCTGGGCAACCTGGCGTGACCGGTGGTACTCCATGAAGAAATCTGCAATGAAAATCATCCCATTCAACAGACTGCCAGTAGATGGACAGCAGCAGAACTTACACAATATCAAACAGGTTTGACCACAGGGCTGAGGAGATATTTAAAATGAACACAGAACATTATAATAATTTCAAACACTGAGCAGGGACAGTTAACAGCTGAAGTTAAGCCTGTTGCATCTTAGAGAAGTTGGCTTTGTTTACCATTTTGTCACAGAAGTATTAGTACTTTGATTTTAGTGCACCTTCTACATTACTGTTTCTTTTAATAGATAGATAAATGGGTAGTCTCATGATCAGGAATAATCCCTTGCCTTTGTGTATTTTGAATGCTACATTTTTAATTCCCAACTACTATAACTATGTATGAACACTATCAACATGTCATCATAGCCTTATGTACTTCTTTCATTCAAAGAACATTAAAATACTTTTTTTTTCTGTTTTAGGTTGGAGACGCATAAAGGACTATTTGACAAAGACCAGTCCAAACAGGAAAACCAAATCTTTTCTGTCTTACAAACTGAACTTAGCAAACATTACACAGTTCAGTTTTTACTATAAAACAACATTGACTGTAAGATACCCAAACCTCTGCCCTGAGCAGTGCGTACCTCTGTAGATGTTTTTTTTTTTTTTCTGTACACATTCTCAATAAATTTTTGATTATTACAAAAAAAATCTGAGCTTGTTATCTGTGGTCTACAGCTGGCCAAACAAGACAAAGAAAACTTTTGATAGCTGGGCCAAACCTACTTGATTCAGTCATTCCTGAATTTCACACCAGTAATTCCTGCTCTTTGTTTAAAGGCACGTGTTTGACCTATTTCTCCATAAATCTGACTAGTACCCATAAGTTTTCAAGCTTTCTAATAAAGTTGTTTGGTGACATAGATAAAGTACATAGCAACTTGAAAGTAGTCTATTTTACTGCTGAAGACTATTTAACTTAGCTTACCACAAGGTAATGAATACATTTTCAGTTGGGACATGCTAGGTAGTATCAATGACCAAGAACAGGTATTTTACTCCAGACCATACGTATTAACAAGTTTCTCAAATTTTACTCAGAATAAGTTTCATTTGCTATATGACACATAGTAGTACAATGTACAGCCATTATTCCCACATACCCCTCTTTTTTCCCGCAAATACTTAAAAATTACTTCAACGTATTCAGTGCTATGCAACCAAAAAATGTTAAAATTTGCAGCAGAAATTGATTTCATTTTACTTGCATTTTCTTTCCCTGAATCTGATAATAATTTCCCATGTGATCCACATAAGCAAATCATAGATCATGACCAGCAAAGAGTTTGCAATGCTATCTCAGTGTACCTCCTCAAAATCTATGCATTTGAGGGGTGTGTTAGCAAACCAAATTAGGTTTATGGATAAATTGCTCAACAAAAGATACACCCAGAGGTAGAAACTATCACTATCTCAAGCTAATGCATTAAGAACTGCAATAGGAAGTGTGTCCTGGTCTTTATTTTTAGCTACTTACAAAAGACCAGAAGTTTGCCTGGTATCCCTAAATAGCACATTCAAGTGCTTTATTTTAGAGACAGGAGGACACTGCAGTGATAGAAGAGACATTAGAGTCAGTTCATGCTGCCTCAGCAGTTTTCCAGTTTTGATGCCCAGATGTCTCATGAGACTGGTGCTGACCGCCTTCCCTGGGTGAGAGTCTCCGCATCGTGATAAACTGCCAACTCCCTCTCAGTTTTAGTCAAGATTTTGTTTAATTTTCATTCTTGGGCCAAAATCTAAGAGGAAGACAGATTTCTCAGGAGAGAAGAAGGCATCATTAGCTAGGGTCAGATGAGGTTAACAACAGCTTGAGAGGAGGGATGACCCCTCCACACCACTGAACTGGTATACTTGCACAACTCTGTTGCACTCGTGCAACCAGCCATGCTGAACAGCTCACTGCCAGCCTTGACACTCAATTCCTCACCAAGCAAAGCAGTTTTCCTGAACCTTTTGTGCTGTAAGGCCTCTCCCATGTCTCCATGGAGCTGAAGCAGTATGTGTAGAGAGGCTGGAGAGAAGGATGCAAGGGAAGGGTTGGCAAGCCCAGTCTCCTCCTGGGTTTGCAAACAGGCACCTGAGTAGCATTGGTTGAGTCCCTTCCACTTTCTGTTTTCAATTTATGCCACCTATGATGTGACTTTAAGTTGATATTTATATATTTGCAACATGGATTTAAAAAATATTCCTTTCACCTCTGTCACTTTGATATCTGTATTCACACTCTGCTAGGTCAGAATTGTTATTGCCTCTCCTGGTTTAGATTTTGGCTGCAATTTGATGGCAATCTGCTGTAATTACACACATTTAATGGTAATGAGCTGGCACTTTATGGATTGCTCACCATAACTAAGATCAGCTTATTCCTCCAGTTGGTTTGCTGATGGGTATCTTTACGTTTTCACAAATCATTTTAATCTCTGGAGAGGAGCATTTGCTCCAGTGGTCAGAAGGGTCAGAGTCAGTGAATCCAAGAAGCCTGATCTTTCAATGAAGTCCCATGCCAGAGTTAATCAGTGAGTCTTCAGGATCCCAGAGCACTGTTGTGTTCTCTGGGCCCTGAAAGAAATCTGGTAAGACTCGTGCCTCTGGAAGCTCCTTCCTGTGGTATCCAATCCCCTATCTGTCAGAAAGAGGCTGGAAAAGATCTGTTTTTTCTAACTCTTAAAAATAGAATAATACTCTCAGTATTATTTTTTGCAAGCAAGTACATTGCAATTGAACTTACTGCCCCTATTTTTTATACTGACAGCTAAATATATTTCTGCTTTCTACATCATTTTTTATCATACCCTCAGACTCTAGCCTATGGTAAAAGTTACCTGTATTTAGAAAAGTCTGTACCTCTCACTTTATAAAAGTTTATTAAAGGATTTGGTGGCCTTTCTTTCACACCTTGAGCTTGCAGTGACTCTTCCAAAGACCGCTGTAGCACAAAACAGAGGAATCTCACTCCGAAGGCAAGGGAAAGAAAAGAAAAAGTGAATGAGGAAGAGATAGAGGAAGAAAGAATCAAATAAAATGGATGGACTGCAGGACTGCTGGGCTCCTCAGTTCTGGGATATTACGTGGGAAAAATGTGGGACAAATGCTGGGACTGACTAGTAATGACTTCAGAAGGGTTAGGTAGCCTGAGGAGCTTATGATGAGGAAGTGAAGATGAGAGCTGAGTCTGAAGGAGAATGAAGTCTAAGACAAAGCATCCATAGACGGGTCATGGACGAGCAGGTAGGGGGAGCAGAAGGCACCACTTGGAAACTGGTGGTAGGGCAGGACACACAGAGAGCACTGGGCAAACAAGGTGAGGCTCACATCTAGGGCACACAAACCACATCTAACTCCCAGACTCCCCGACTGTTGCCGTGGCATTCAGCCAAGAGCAGGGCAGATGAAGCAGTGAACCGCACTTCTGTCCTTTGATCCTGAATTAAAGTTAAATCCAAAGTTTATCTAGCTTTTGGCCTCCAGCCTTTCAAACAAACACCAGCAGAAGTGACTGAATGATTGCAACATGAAAGCAGAGGTACAGGCTGAAGGTCAGGCACAGATTCTGCCCCTAACTGTAAAGCCTGAGGAGCTCCTCCTTCACCCCAGCTTCCCCCAGCAGCTGCCTTTGCAGCAAGCAGGAAACCCCTCTTAGCTTACCTAATGTTTATGATCAGATATCAACTTTTTTCCAGTCCCTCTAGCCTTGGTGGCCAAGTTTTACCTGGACCAGAGTTAAGTTTACTGTGTCAGAGTGTCACCAGAGAGCTGTGCCATCCCTCAGGGTCAGAAGAGGTCTGGAACATGCTACTTGCCATGTCCCCTGTTACCCTGGTGACTGGTGCCTGGAACACTACGTAGCAAATTGTCACATCCTCTGTCAGCATGGCTGAAAAGGCAGAAATTCTTCTACTTTATGTGCTCTTACTACTATTGATTTTTAAGGCCTATTAAATTACAAATATAATGGTAAGTTATTATTGATGATCACAAAATCAAGCGTCTACAAACTGGGGAAAGTTAGAACCAAAGGGACATATCACATCTGCATTATGAAGGATGCTTTAGTTGTTGTATAGATTGAACACACATAGTTAACAGGACAGGCTGGGGCACAGTGGTCCCTTTCTTACAGCTGATACCCTGCAGAATTAGGTGCTATTCCTGCCCTGATCACCCAGTTCCTGTGGGACCAGAGGCAAGACACTCATGTGTCTCAGAGCTGGCTGCCAGCTGTTCCCCCTGAGCTGCAGTGCCAGCATGGAGAGGCAGCTGCCAGCAATGGGATCTGCACACAGGGTGGGCTCTGAACACTTCACACTATCAAAATGGATCCCAAAAATTAATAGCTACTTTTTGACTTAACTTTCTCTCCTGGTTTCTACAACTGTGAAAAGGGGAAAATCATGGCCAGGGAATGAATGTAATGTACCATAGGAAAATCCTTGAAGCTTTAAGCAGTCTGCAGAGCATCCTCCTACAATGAAAAGAGGGTACAGCTCTGGGCAGATGCTTGCCTGTGGAGCACCATCCCCACGCTCAGTGTGAAGCAGAAGGGGTTCAGTGGAAGAAATATCATATGTGATTCTGTGATAAAGCACAGTCCATGACTGTATGCCCAAGGAGAACGCATGAAGGTTGCACCTGCAATTCCTGTGTTCCTGAGCAGGAAGATCACAAGCTTGTGATTTTTCACTAGGCTTTTTAATCTACTATAGAGTCAAAAATTGAGCTACTTTGAGTTTGAGTGAGAGATTCTCCATGGACCTCAGTATATTTTGTTCAACACCAACATGCAGGCAGAGCAATGGCTTCTTTTTTCAAATATCAGCTCTTTGTTTATGCAGCTAAATGCCCATCACACTGTGTGTTTTCCAGAAGGTAAGCACTGCTGGATCCCACTAGTGCTGACACACATCTTCGTTGACTGTCCAGTTACAAGAAACAGTTTTAGACAGAATTTTTTTCCTGGAATTCTTGGTGTTGCCCTCATGTTGGTGTTGAACAAACTTATCTGGAGCAAATAACACCAGAAACTTGTGCAAGAGGCCTGAAGTAATCACCGAAGGGGGAGGGGGGCATTTGGCATGTTTTTTCTACAAACAGAAGGGAGAATAATGATTAATCTCAGCTTCACATTCAGGTTTAAATTGCACCAAAAGACTGGCAAAGAGCATCCTTTCAGTCAGAGTTCTTGCTTTTCTCCTGAAGATGATACCTGTGAGGATCCTCTGTGTGTTCCTGTGCCTCAGCATAGCCTGGGTATGACTTTGTTTACTTGATTCTTTTTGTATCTTTCTGTTTTGAATAGTAAGCATTTATTTCATGTTCATTCATGAGATAGATAAATTTTGTCTATCACCTAGCTTGTAAAATTCAATGCACACACATATGCAGCAGCTTAGTCTAACCACTTCACTGATGAAGTTTCATCAGTACTTTTGGAGAATCCAGCCCTCTATAGTTTTGCTTAACTCGGTTTTGCTGAATCTGCCTGGCTTCAGGAGCGGCAAAGCAATTCCATTAACATGAATTCAAATATTCATAAGTGATGCTCTAAGTCTTAAACATACCTGGCTGGATGCTAGTGTCTCCAGCCATTCAGGAATTTTCATGTTTATTGGGATGAATTGTGCTTTCTTTTGGACAGTATTTCAGCAGGATTTTCTACCTACAGATGACACATAATACCTTTATTATGAAAGACACGTTTAAAAACAAGGATTCTTGTAGCAGCAACATCAGCTTAAACTAGAGATAAGTAAGAATCAAATTTTTGATAAGGAAGGAGATAATCTTGATTTTCAACTGTGCTAATATAACCTTTTTTTTCCCCACTGAGGACTCAGTCCATAATCTTATGTTATATTCTTTACATTTTTCTTTGTGACTGTTTGGTTTTTTTTTTTTTTTTAAGAAAGTGCCTGTTTTAACAAATGACAGAAATTACAGGAAGCAGTTGGGACAAAACAGAAGCAGTCATATTGGAGTTGTCAATGCCTAAAAGGCATTTTTGGATTTATGTGCTACTTTTAGGAGGCACTTGGGCCACATCAAATCATTAATTAATCAGACTACTGAATTTGAAACTGCCGATTTTAATAAAGACATTCCAGTTCCTCAGAGTGATTCTGACCCTGGAGGCTAGAATTAGGATCACTTCCTCAGCTTCATAATTAATCATCAATCATAATAAGAAATAGTAATTAATTTCAAGCATTAATTATAATGTTTGAAAAGCACAAAAGGTGCACAGAGGATTCCAGTCAGACCTAATTACATCTTAAGCCCTAAAGCACAGCTTTCTTTAATGAAAAAAAAAAAAAGGTCTTTTACTAAGTGATAACACTGTTGGAATCTTTATTGTGTTTTGGCCTGGAATTAGCTTGTATATATCACTTTTTCTTCTTAGGTTTGAAGAAATTTATTTCAGCATATTTATTTCTCTTCTTTCCATTAGCACAGTGAAATGCACCCATCACTGAAATTGTTTTTTTTAATTGTGTTAGTAGCTTTTTTGCTCTTTTTGTTAGGCAAAACCATGATACAATTTTCCAGTTAGCAACTGGGATTAAGATCAGAAACACTAATGGAAAAATTCATAAATCTGTAAGCTACTTTTGTGTAGACTGAGGGTGGTAAAGTGATAATAAGAATTTTAGAGTATTGCAGCTAAAGGGAATAGTATTTTTTAAGTATTTATTTTTGCTTTTCCAGTTTCAATCTAATTTCAAGTTAATTTTATATTTCCACACAGGACAAAATATTTCTGTGGAATGATATTATCATAGTATATCCTGAGCATCACTCGCTCTCTACATAAAAGCATTAATTTTAAGAGACGTAAAGCTTTATTCTGACAAAACAAAAAAAATCATGACCACAAGAAATGTTGGAATAAAATCCTTGCTCTGTTGGGTGTGATGCTTACTGGATGGCTGTGATTGCCACCCACCAGCTGAGTGTTTGAGGACATCAGCATTGTGTTTCTGCTCCCTCGACAGCTATTCACTTAGCCTTGGCTTTACTTTTCCCCTTTTTCCTCCTGGCAGGCACAAGATGGAGAGAGTACCTTTGAACAGGTGGGTGCCGGGGTGCGTGGTCCCAGGATTGTGGAGCACAAGTCCCAGTCCAGCTGCCAGTCCGAGAAGAGCTGGCCCATCTGTGCGGATGACGACTGGGTGAGCGAGTAACACTGGGGTGAAAGGGGGACTCATCCGTAGGGCACCTGTGGCCTCAGCTGGATCAGCAGCTGGATCACTGCATCAGGTGCCACAGGCCAGCACGGCGTTCAGCGCTAGGGACCAGGTCAGGGCAGCCTGCACAGACCTCCCGTGGGAAACAAAGGAAGGAAGGAAAAAAATGAAGACAAAAGAAACAGGGAGAAGTTTGCAGTGGTGCAGAATGAGAAGAGAATGTAAGTCTGGAAAAGAAGGATTAAATAAAAGAAGGCTTACCCTAGAAAAGCGTAAGAACTCTTTATTTTCAGAATTTTGCTGTTGCCACTTTTGGAGTTCATAAGAGAAAGACACCAGAAAAAGAGAAATAGAAAAGAAGTAGCTAGAAATCATATACACTCACTAGTTAAGTTTTAGGAAGTCAGATTACAAGATGCTCAATAAATGTTTCATAATAATTGACTAGTGTCAATTAGACTAATGTCTTTGTATATAAACTATTAATTTCTCTCTTTCTTGCCTCTTGCATCTCAGTCTTTTTCTATGCTACATTTATTTGATGACTTCTTGGCAAAGAGTTTAAGTTTGTCAGAACATTAAGCTTTTCTGACAAAAACTTTGCTTAAAAGTGCTGGCCTCTAACATCCTCCCTCAAAGCAGATGACAGACTTCTTACAGCAGACCTTTAGGATATATATATATATATATACAAGAAAATCTGACCCATGAGGAACAGAGAAGAGGGGAAAGTAAAGGTTTGCTTGTTCCTCACCCCACAGTAATGGCAGGTTTCTCAGGATGTGTTTCGTATATTCCATTATACAAGATATTTACTCTTGAGGATTTTAGCGCAATTATTTCCCTCTTTCAATTCTAGGGTACCAAATGTCCATCAGGATGCAGAATGCAAGGACTGATTGATGAAAAGGACCAGGAGTATAGTCACAGAATAGACAAAATCAAGAAGGTGCTCTCAGATAATCAAAACAACTATAAGAAGTCCAATCAGATAATTGTGGAAACTGTAAATGCACTAAAACCAAACCTGGACAGTGCTCAGGGTGAGTGTCTTGCACCCAGTTTTATTATCCACTACTGAATTACTACTTTTTTGTGAATAAGCCATATGTAGTGAAAGTACGGGCTGCACTGGATATTATTATCAAGAAACAGGACAATTGTAACAATAGACACTTAACTAGTTAGCAAAAATTAATTTAATTTTAATCTGCTCAGTACAATGAGAAATATGTTCTCAATTACGTGTTTAATAACATATTTTAAAATATGATACATATTTAGGAAAGAAAAGCACATGGGCATAGCTGACTGTGAGGCATTTTTGTTTCAGAGCTTGATGAGACTTATGATCGCCTGTCAGGAGAACTGAGACGGAGAATTGTGACATTAAAGCAGAGAGTTGTCACTCAAGTGAACAGGATTAAAGCTCTGCAGAGCAGCATCCAGGAACAAGTGGTGGAGATGAAGCGCTTAGAGGTGGGTGTCTGCTATGCACTTCCCATTCTTTCCAGGGCTTAGCTACACAAAGGGGATCTGTCCATTATGGTGAGCAGCGCTCCAACTGGGAGAAAACATGGTACAACTCTCACAGGATCTGACTTGCTGAGACAACTCCCCAAATGGGTTGCTTTCTATCTATCCTGGTTTTCTACTTCTGCTCTGTAGGAACCAGCGTGAGTTCCCGTGATTTCCTAGTCCCATCTGCTGCTTCTCTCCCAGGCCACAAGGATGCTCCATCTGCTGATAACTGCTTCTGTACCAGGCACTTCTCCTCCTGTAAGGAGTTGTTGAGTAGTTAGAAAGGGGACATGCTCTGTCCATCCCCAGTGCTGCCTCTGCTGCCCACAGCTAGGGTTGGCATTAGAACCTGTGTTCCCAGGCTGCAGCCAGTTCTTCTGATGGTAATGCAGGGAAAAGCCATGGCACAAACAGTGGTTTTGCTCAAAGGCTCATTTTGATTCCTAGAACAGAAATCCATCATTTGGATCATTTGAGAAAGCAATGGTAACCCCAAGATGTCAGACCTCACAGCAGGGCCATGACAGAGTCTTCCCCTCTCTTTGGAGAGCCCATTCCTGCCCCAGTCCACATGGCCCATGTCCAACTCTGCAGCACTCCTTCCAAAACCAGGAGGACACCTCTAAACCCCAAAAATAAAGGTAGCAGAGATTGGGAACCTTCTACAATGTTCTTTTCCATGGAACTCATGTGCATGTTGCTATTGCGCATGTTGTAATTACAATGAAAATAAACCTACGATAACATCAAAACTGAACTTTGGAAAAGCTCAGCTGTAGGTGGGAAGTAGTAGGGCAGCTCTCATCTTTCCCCTTTTCAGTAGAAGATATCCTTGCTTGAGGAAGTCAGGAAAGTTCCCTAACCAAATTACTTCTTTCTGGTTATGTAGGTTGACATTGATATTAAGATACGAGCTTGCAAAGGAACCTGTGCTAGAAGTTTTGATTACAAGGTGGACAAAGAAAGCTACGACAACATCCAGAAGCAGCTTGCCCAAGCCAACTCCATCAACTTGCACCCAGAGCTTCAAACAACCACCTTAAGCACACTGAAAATGAGGCCACTTAAAGACACTAATGTTCCTGATCATTTTAAGCATAAGCCTCTCCCAGAAATGCAAGCTCTGAACATAATTAATGACATCAAGCAGATGGAAGTGGTATTAGAAAGACCAGAAACAGATGCGAAACCCTCCCGAGGCGACAGCTCATATCACACAGAAGAATCAAGGAGGGATGAACCTTCATACACCAGCAAGTTAGTTGTTCCTACTCATGGGAGAGAAACCCTTAGTCTGGAAGACAAAACCTCCTCCACTGTTCGTAGATGCACCAAAACTACCACCAGAAAAGTTGTCTCTGGGCCTGATGGCCCTAGAGAAGAAGTAGTTGAGAAAACAGTTTCTTCTGATGGCTCAGACTGCTCCTATTTACCTGGAAATGCTGGAGGGGAAGGGAGTACCTACCATTTTAGTGGTGCAGATGGCTTGCACAAGCTAGAGACTCTATTCCCTGAGCTAGAGTCATTTTTTACCCCTGACTCTCCATCCACTGCCACTAAGCATGTTAGTGGATCTAGCAGCTTCACAGCCAGTAGACGCACAACTGGCACGGGCAGTAGCCACATAGGTTCAGGAGTATCCAGTCATTCAGGGACTTCTGGGGGAAAAGACAAATTTGGAGACTTAGGAGAGGAGGAGGAAGATGACTTTGGAAGACTTCAGCCATCTGGATTCCCATCTGGCAGTGCAAGTCACTCCAAGACCGTAGCAACCAGCTCTTCTAGTTTCAAGAAAAAGGGAGGCTCTTCTTTTGAAACAAAATCAGTAAAGATCCGTGAAATAAATGAGCAGCTAGGTGGGTTGGAACATGATCAGAGTGCAGAGGATACCCCAGACTTTCAGGCACGCAGCTTCAGATCATCAAGAGGGAAGCAAAGGACACCCAGCACTGGGAAAGGTAGTTATTGAGGTAATGGAGCCGAACTCCATCCATAACCAAACTGACACATTGATTCTAGATACTGTAGTACAACAGTGTAATGATTAAATGCAAGCACTGTGTCTGTTTGTCACCACCTCGGAAATAAAAGGGAAAATATTTCACTAATACTCGGGTATTACATAGACAATTCACAATTTAAGAAATATGTAAAGTTTTCTTTCCTGAATTATTTTAATGTTGCCTGTCACTATACCTAGCATAGTCCAAGACGTGTTTAACAATTTTCCTCTGAGCTATTGGTATTTGGATTCCTCTGAACCTTTTATTAAATTTTGCTGATAACTTCTGTCAAACCAGATCAACTTTTTTTTTTAGACTGCGATGATATCCGCCAGAAACACACTTCTGGTGCCAAAAGTGGCATTTACAAAATCAAGCCAGCGGGATCCAATAAGGTTTTGTCAGTTTATTGCGACCAAGAGACCACTTTGGGAGGATGGCTATTGATCCAACAGAGAATGGATGGATCAGTGAATTTTAACCGGACCTGGCAAGACTACAGGAAAGGTTTCGGCAGCGTGGATGGCAGGGGGCGAGGAGAGTTTTGGCTGGGCAATGAAAACCTACACTTGCTGACTCAGAATGATACTCTCCTTCGGGTAGAGTTAGAGGACTGGGATGGAAATGCTGTGTTTGCAGAGTATCTCGTACAGGTAGGGTCTGAAGCTGAAGGGTACACCCTTGCTGTGTCGTCCTACGAGGGCACCGCCGGGGATGCTCTGATCGCTGGCTGGCTGGAAGAGGGCACCGAGTACACGTCCCATGCCCAGATGAAGTTCAGCACCTTCGACCGGGACCAGGACCGTTGGGAGGAGAACTGTGCCGAGATGTATGGGGGGGGGTGGTGGTACAACAGCTGCCAGGCTGCCAACCTCAATGGCATTTACTACCTGGGGGGCCACTACGACCCCAGGTACAATGTCCCCTACGAGATCGAGAACGGCGTAGTCTGGCTGCCTTTTAAAGCCTCTGACTATTCCCTAAAAACTGTTAGAATGAAAATCAGGCCCATAGAAACCCTGTAGAAAGACAGGCCTTTAACGTGTGTTATGTCTACAAGTTGGAAAGATTTTTTTATATATCTATATATGATGTACCTTTACCCTGTGAATTTGAAGGCAACTGAGCACATTTGGAGATTAAAAATTAAACAATGATTAATTATCAACAAGACTTTTTTGATCTTATTTTTAACTGACAAGAAAATATTGATTTAAAAACTCCTTTGATATGAACTTTGTCTATGTCTATGTCTTTGGCAGCTCACACCTTGACTTGAGATAAAAGTTTTTAATTTGAATTATATACTTTGTTTTAGGGGTGTTAAAGAAGTAAAAATATTTAGAAGTATGTTTGCAAAGAAATCACGCCTCCACTGACATGGACTGTGAAAGTCTAACCAAGTTCAACATTCACACTCATTTCCATTTCAATGGGAGCACAACAGCAGTGGGAGTCAGCTCTCAGACACAACCAAGGGGGGCGTGGGTTCTCACTTTTGCCACACACCCAACACAGAGTACACTTTGATAAAGAATGCACGCAGTTTAGGACTCACTTTTAAGAATCTCCTAAGCTTTGATTTTATAAACATGGACTTCCATCCCACTCATGAATCTTAGATAGCTTATCATGCATACTTGTTGCTTCAAAATAAGACAACTCCATGATAACTCATCAAAATGCAACTCCATAAACAGGCTAGTATTTTCTAGCAACCACTAAGAGGTTATGACTCCAACAAGAACAAGGAAGATGAGGAGCCACCTTAATGTTTCTCAGCAGATATGCCAAACAATTCTTCTTCTAAGGGTAAGGGGTTTAAATCAGCTTGCTGACAGTGTGTGGTAAGTATCTTTAAGAAAAAAGCTGGCTGCATGGAATATCAGTTACATTGGTCACACAATCACAGAAGACCACATTGTATTTATCTTTATACCTTATGGCATAAAATTACATAAGTATTTACACTGTTTAATATTTATGTGCTTCTAGAAAGAAGCCTGAGCAAACTTCCTTACCTCTAATCTCCCTGACATGTTGCATACCATTTAACAAGGTCATCAAATACTGGGAAAGCAGCTAACTTTTAGCCTTTTTTCCAGTGCTTGGAATACAGCCACTGGCTAACCTTTTCAGAAAGATTGCTGAAGAGCAAAGACATCTTTACATTCATGTGTGAGGAGATGTCTGTGCTTTTGGAAAACAGGTTTCCACTTGCACATTATGTTTTTGTTCCTCAGCCTCAGTGGAAGCCTGCCTTTGTGGATGCTGAACCTTTGTGCTCCTTTAGTGAGAAGCTGCCACTATGTCTCCTTCTTGTCCTCCTGGGCTTCACAGATTAAATAAACACTAAAGGTTTCAGGTGGGATCCATCCACCCCTAGTCCCTTCCTTTGTGGAGGAAGGCAGACCCCTTTGAGACATTCATCCTGCCTACCAGGGTTGGGAAGTCTTGTCTTTGTCTGCTCAAGGGAGCATAGACTACTAGGTTTGATGAAATACTCAACCTCTACTACTCTGTGACTAGAGACACTAATTACTCTAGTCCCATGATAGGGATTGTGTGAAAGACACATACGTGTGAAAGCAAGTATGTAAACCAGATCCCAGAAAAGGACATATTTTATCCAGCAACAGGATTTGAGCTAAGGGACCAGTGACCTACTCATTTGTTCAATACCCTTTTCACTTTTATTCCTTCTCAAGTTGTTACACAGGTAGTTACTGTTACTTTTATGATACAAAAGAAAATAACTGTCTCTTATTTAGTGGAATGCATTTCCTTCTCCCCAGATTATGCATAAATACTTAGGAATAATATGAAGAATACTTTAGTTTTAAGACTTTATTGGTTTTTAGAAAACACTTAGAAATAATCCTCTCCCTCTTTAAAAGAGATTCAAAAGATCTTTGTAAAAGTGTGAAACAAGTTGGTTTTATTTTATCAGTGTTATTTTATAGTAGTTAATTCTGTCTTGTGCACAAATGAAAAATGGAAAAAAAATACACTTGTGAGATATTTTCATCAGACAGATTTAGATTTACATTTGACATAGCTTTTCACTTGAGGTCACACTATGGTTGCACATACAGATTTTGTTCTCATATGTAAAGATAAGACTGAGTACCATGCTAAAAAGAGAACCATGTACAAATACTAAAAGAAAATCCCTGACTCTGTACATTTTGATAATGGTTACTGTGGAAAGTATGGCCGGATTTTCATGCTCATCTTCTTCATTGAATACCACGACCCTTTCCAGTTCATCCACACAACACCATCATCTGTCCCATGTTTTGCCATGTCCCAGCTGTAGGTCCCTCCCCAGTAGTATCTGCCGTTGGGGTTGGCTGAGTGGCAGCGGTTGTACCACCATCCACCACCATCTTGTTTGGAGCACTGTTTTCTTGGATCTAAAGTTAACCTGATGAGGGGAGAAAAAAAGAAGGCGTTGAGAGTGACATCTGTAATATAGGCTGACAGACAAACAGAGTACATATACCTGCCCATGTTCTGAAATTTTCAAACCATAATAAACAATTTAAGTCCTCTCTGAACTTTCTATAAAGGACTGACCATCACAAGTGTGTGCTACATGGTGCACTTAGAAGGTAAAGCAGCTAAGAAAAACGAATCAAATTTTAGTTGCACTTCTTTGGGAATGTCATTGTAGTTTACTGATTGATAACTATGGTTACTTGCAGTTCATAATGATAATTACAATATCAATGAAAATTAAAGATACAAAGCAATGAGAAATGCATGTCTTCCCCAAGCTAAACAATTCCTTTATTCATGAAATGTAATCAGATATTAAGCACAGATTAGAGATTCAGTGCTCTATTATGTCCTTTACATCTGAGCTCCTATATTCTGAGCAGGCAGAAGATTGCTTTTTAAATGGATGTGCTACCTGCCTCTTTCTTCTGGACCCATTATATTTTACTGGAGTGAGTACCAATATTCCTACTTTGTGTCCTCAGCACTGCTGCTGTCAGTCTCTGAGTATGAATATATTGCATCCAGATTTGCTACTTTGTCTGTGGTAAGTCGTTCATGGAATCAATAAAATTCAGCATGCTTGCTCCTTACTCGGTTGTGAACTGTCACTAACCTAATAGATAGTTTTACCTGTCCTTGGCTATGACAAGACATATGCATAGACATTTAGCTGGTAACTTGCAGGGATATAACATATTTTGACATACTACAACATGCTGTGAAAACTAATGGCAAACTACAGAAACATTCTATATTCAGCTCTATTTTTATTTTAAATGTCTAGTGCAAGTACATACCATCCATCATTGTCTCTGTCGTAGGTACTGAAGTACATGCCATTGTGAATTGTCATTGTCCTGTTTTCTCCATGCAATTGGGAAGCTCCTTCCATCAGCGCATTGCCTGCAGTGCCTTTGTAGTTACTAACTGAAAGCTGATACTTGTTTCCTTCATTCTGTATGGTGAAACCTCCATAATGAGCTGATACTTTATCACCATTCCAGTCTTCCATTTCAATTAAAACTTCAGTAGGCCCTATTTTGGTAAGCTGGCTGATCTTGTCATTTCCAAGCCAATATTCACCTGAGAAGCAACAAGTGAGAGCTCTGTGAAACAGACTTTGCAATATACTTCAAGGCAACTTTATTATTTGCCTATAGGTCTGCTGGAGCGGATTAGTTAATTTAAAAAAAAAAATCTAAGAGCTTCAAAAAATAGGAGAAAACAGTTTCAGTGAGAACAGCTCTTTGCATTTTATGCTGGGTGTTTTACCTGGTGTATCACAGTAGTTCTTCCCTCCACTCTTTGCAACATTTCCAAATCCTTTTTTATACTGATCCCATACTCTTCCAAAATTAACACTGCCGTCTTGGCGGTTCTGAATCAAAGTCCAGCCTGCAGAAGCAAGAGTGTTTAGATTAAGTTACCGGTACAAAAGGAGCATCAAACATTAAGATACAGCCTTTTTAACTTCATCTCAGGGCCAGGGGAGCATATGGCTTCCTTGCAGCTGGTCCTTCACGGCTTTTGAGCTCAGCTTTGCCTCTTTTGCTTACTTTGCTTAAGTAGAGCCTTGCTTCATAAGGAAAGGTGGAAAAAGCAGAACTTGAAGGATGGCCCTGGTCTTTTGTCAAGTGCACTGGAGCAGGATAAGAAATGAGCCAGGCTGTCCTTGTCTGCCCACCTATGCACTGTCCATGATAGTCATAGTAAGATACATACACAATTTATTTCCAGTTTCACTATAGAAGTATCCTATTCTGCATCAGCAGATGATCTCAACAAGACTTCCCTGAACAAGTCAATCAGATTTAATTATAAAGTAATTACAAAAGGTATCATTTCATATTTCTTTGTATAAAATACAAATTACTAATATGATTTTTTGGTAGCATCGATAAATTAACATTATAACAACATAGTTATTTCATACTAACCTCCATTATCTGTTTCCATGTCACAGTATACTCTGTATGGCTTGACGAAAGGATCTGGCTGGATGAGGTACATTTCAGATGTCTCGCCTCCCTTTCTGATGATATCCTCACATTCTGCAAGAATAAAACAGAGACTATTATGGAAAGTTCTGTGAACTTCAACAGTTTTCTTATCCTTTGGTTTGCTGTTATAAAGGAACAGTTTTAAATATCTATAGAAAATACTTTACTTTCATTTTGATGTCTGTAATACATCAGGTGAAAGAATCATGGAAGAAAGAATACTGCACTGTGCAGCTTTTCCAAAGAGGAATTTCTGAAACCTCAAACTAAGTGATGCAACACTGTGTACCTTACAATGACTTCCTGAACTAGACAAGCTTGTGAAAGTAGAACCTTTCCTGACTGAAAAAAATCAAGAGTACAACTTTGATAATCACAAATGTATCACCTCCACCTTTCAAAGACCCTGAAGCACATATTTCTTTAAAATGCAGTAGCATTTTAAGCTATATTTTAAGCAGTCACTTACGAAGACTGGTACTGGATAAGAGGATCTTTGCTCTGACCAGTATAGTGATCCAGAAAAGAATTTTTTTTTTCATCTAGGATCACTTTCCATCTTTCCTAACTCTAATAAATTGTACAGGCTTCAGATGCATCCATCAATTTGCACAGTGACATAAATGGGAGAAAAGATGTCATTATAGTTGAATGTGTACCTTTGCCTGAAACCACAGGAATATTACAGGAAACAGAACATGGGGAACGGCAGTAGTCCACCTGGGTTGCAATGGCATTTTCCAGTTTTTGTATCTTTTTATGTAATGTATCCACAACTGCACGAAGGACCCTGAGGCTGGATGGGATGTTATTGTCCAGATTATCCTTTATATAACTATACTGCAATTCCACTTCTGTGTTGTACTGAGAAAGTATATCATCATTGTCTAGAAAAGCAAAGAGATGAGAAGCAGATTAGTTTTTAACACATTTCTCAGTTAGGAAACAATGAAGAGCAATTTGTAAGTACAATTTCAGATGCCATTAGGAGGGAAGGCAGGAAGGGCATTTCTTTTGCTTACTTTTCTACAGTGTGCAAAAACTATGCAGGTGCTCTCAGGGAAGTGGTACATATGTACTGTTATTTCTTTGCTAACTAATAGATTTATCAATGGTGCTTTATTCTGCCAAAGAGTAGTAATTCCCTTTTTTCTGGGGAGCCATGGTGCCAATCCAGAGGCTGGTTATAAATGGATTGGATGGACATAGGAAAACAGGTAAGGGGAACACATGAATGATGTAAATTTAGAGGCCTCGTAGGAATCTTGCCTTAGTATGAGATCCATTCCTTTGCCTCTCTCAAAGGATGTTTTTTTAAGATTTAAGAGGTCACAGTCACAGAACCCTGCTTTGCTATATATTCCATGGTATTTTTAATTTTTTTAAGTCCCTCAAAAAGTAACTGTAGGAATGCCAACAAAACTTCAATACCACTTGCACTAGTAGTTAATACAAATAGCATACCTTTTCTTTGTTTTTGCCTCTTTACCAATTTATCTTCTAGAACGGTCACATAATCATAGAAAGTTGAGGAGCTCTCCGAAAGTGTGTTCACTTTAACTTTTAGATCATTAATAACTGCTTTCACAGTTTTTTCCTGTTTTAACAGTGTAGTTCGCAGTTCACATCCAGTTGGACACAGCACTCCCTTAAAAGGAGGAAAAAGGGCTGTGAATGAAAGTGAAGAAGTTCTAGTCCCACCAGTGAACAATCATACCTTTGACTCTGCCACTAATCCCATGGACTCTGACACACTACCCTTCTGAACGCAGTCCTAGCAAACCCAAGCAAAGTGAGGAAAAGCTGCACGGCTTTAAACGAACGACCGTCCATTATTTGGCAAGGAAAACTCCTTCTGGTGTTGGGTGCACCAGAAGGAAAGGACGGTACGTCACCGGCCGTCTCAGTGGCCAGACACCTACCAGCTCCTCCAGCGCGTGCTTGCAGCCTCCAGCATCAGGATAGACGACGCGTTCCTTCTTGTCCCCCGTCTTCCCCCGCTTCGGGGGCCGGGGCCGGTATCCGGCCCCGCTGATGGGAGGTGCCACGGGTCGGACCGTGGGCGCCATTTCACGCCTTTTGTCCACCGGTCGGTGGCCCCGAACGTCAACCACAGGGCTCTCATCCTGCACAGCCAAGGGGAGATGGAACTCTCTGAACCTGGGATTGCTATCGCAAAACGGGTGCACAGGGTGGAGGCATCCGTTCAGCACTATTTAGTATTTTAAACAGCAAGGAAAACCAGGGAATGGAATGAAAAAGCCATAATGGAAATATTATATTGACATTACGTAAACGTCATTGCTATCCCCTCCCTTGTAAAACTAGTCACACTCTCCATACCTAGATATAGATAAACTAAAAAGCCTTCAAACCAAAGTAAAACAGTATTTCAATAGCCAATTTTGACCAAGGAATAAATTTTACATATTTCAGAGCTACTAAGCACCGTGAAACTTGAAGTAGTAGGCTACAAAAAAAAAGTAATTAGACATCCTTGGGGCTAAGAAGCATATTCAGCAGCACATTTTCAGTGTCCCAGTTTTTTATTGGGCTACAGGAATATTTGTAAGGTCTCAGAAAATCAGGCCACAGTCAGATGACATCATCAGGTCTCAGGCCACATACCAGCTGTTAACTGGTGAAATTAAGAAAGCCATTTAATAACATCTCTCAGAGTAGGTTTGTAGAGCTCTCTCTGATGCATACATTCCCCATATCTGCCAGAAACGGCAAAGTCCAAGACACTGAGCAAGGAAAACAGGCCTGGTCCCTAAGCATTTTTTCAAGCAAAACCATTCGAATTAATAGTTGTTTGAGCTACTGAATAAAACCTACAGCCATTTCCAATCCCACTCAGACTTAGCTCCAAATAACAAACATTTGAAAGGATCCAGCATCAGAGGCTTCAAGTAGTTTCAAAAATAAGCAGCATACAAAACACAGAATTGCTGAAAATTATTTAACACGTTAGTGTTATCAGTAGTCAATGTGCAGACACAAGTGCTTAGATCGTCAGAAAGTCTGACTATCCAGACCAATTTAATTTTTACAGGGGTTTTCAAACTACAGAAAAGTGTACCAAAATTCTAAATTGTGTTTCTAAAATATTTTACTTAAACAAAAATAAATATACATTCAACCATTATTTTATATTGATTGTCATTGTTTTTCATTTTGTTTAGCAATTGTTACCTCTTAAATTCCAATGTTAAGCTGTATGAACTGGTAGTTCCTTTGGTTTTAGTTTTTTTTAATGTCTACTGACTCTGCAGAAAATTTTTACTGTCTTTGAGACAGGACATGATTAGTTACACATTTCTACTCCTTTATACCTAATACTAAATGTCTGTAGTATCATGTCAACATTTCTAAATTAGTGTCCTTAAATAAATTCAGCTAAGTAACTAGTCTTACCATCAATCATTCTTCATTCCCTACAGGAGAAGAAATAGGAAGGAAATATCTCCAAACTCAGAAAATAACTATTGTGGAGTTACATATAAAAAGTTAATTTTTTTAACCATTCAAGCGGAAAAAGAACATGCACTGGATTATCTTTTCCCACAACTTCTAATTTAGCTAACTCACATAAGCTCGGTAAGTCATGCATGCAATTAAATTAAACTAAATTAATATTAATGACTAATTATTAATCAATATCAGTATTACAACCTCATCGTCATAATCAAGAGAGCCCTGGGACTGAACGGAGGAAACACAGAGCAGGAACAGCAGGAACAATTTCATGGTGCTGGCTTGCTTGAGCAGGTCAGTGATCTTCTCTTTTCATCAGCTCTGACAGGGAGAGGTCTCCTCTGTTCTTTTATATATATGCAGCAGCACTAATTTCCAGCTTCACAGTGATAGGGTCAACACTTCTGAGCAATCAGAGTTTCTCTGTTAATATTCAACTCTTCACTTTGTGCCTGAATGTATCAGTTGTTGAGCAATTCCTCTGGAAAGCTCTTATCTATATGTCCCAGAGACCTCTGTTGATGCTGGCATCAAATACATGTTCAGATCCTTAAAAGTACCTCCTGCTCAGATTACACAAGTTTACCATTTTCTCAAAAATCACAAGTGTTTTAAAGCAGCTGAGAAGGTGAATGGCCAAAGTAAAAAAATTATTAGATATCATGTTGTGATAGCGCCTTTTTTTTTTCTGCTGAAAATGTGAATGTTTCAGAAATATCATATTAAATGTGAAGACAACTTACATCATACAGATTTCTACATTTTTCTAAACAGTTCAATGGTGCCTGATAAGTATGCAAATCTTTGGGTCTTTAAACATAAAAGTGAAAAAAAAAAGGTATATTATATTCATTACATTAATATTTTTTAATAAAAGCAATGTTTAGATTTATTAAAGATCAGATGAATAGTGTAAGCATAATCCAATATTATTCCATTAATATAGCACTGTGATATTGTAAATGAACTAAAATAATTCAATTTTACATATTAATTTCCTGATTTCCTTTGTTAATACAAAAATTACATCTTTCAAATATTATTTAAATGTTTTAAATAATCTTTTAAGAGAATACAGCATGAAGTTACTTGAAATCATAGTGAAATACTCAAACATACTTTCTAACGTTTTATAGGAAGTTGCATTTCACTGCTCTCATATTAGCAGAGTTTTAACATTTCAGTGTGTTTATACCCTGTGATTTTCTCGGGCATTATAAATGACCATAATGTACTGAATTAAATTAACTGTGCCAAGTGGGAGCCAGCACACTTTTCTGAAGTCATTCATATTGATGTCTGAACCAATGAAGGGATGCAAGCTAGTCTGAGCTTCCATTTCAAAGACTAACTTGATGGACGGGAGGATTTTACAGGAAGCAAGGTTAAGCACAGCTAAAATTTCTTGGTTTAGGCCTTTTTCCTGTGTTCATGCTGTTGCAGAATTCTAGTAAACTATGGAGATTCACAAAATATGAAAACGGTTTAACCTGACTGGTTTAATTATTAAACAGCTTGGCCCCAAATCAGCCACGGCTCAAGGAGCTGAAACTCCACTGAATTGGATCTCCTGCATGAGGACATCACCAACACTATTAGATTTGGAAGAACATAAACTTCTCACTACAGACATTAAAGAAATCTGTCTAAGGCCAAAACTGACATCATTAACAAGTTATTTCCACTTATGGATGCTAGCCAAGATGTTATCATTGATTTTGGGAATATCCTAACCTTTGATACAGTTTTCCCTCCATGTACCTCTGAGGGAAGTTCAGCCACCCTCATCTTACATATGGAAGGGACATAGTCATCTTGAACCTTTGCCCAGGGCTTACGAGTAGCTTGTGGTACAGTGGAACCAGAACTAGGTCTCACTATTCCTGAGCTAAAAACTCAAATTATCCCAGCTCAGTTCACACAAACCTTAAATATTAATAATATCAAGTGATATTCGCGCTATATCTGTTTTGAAACCATCAGCATGTTCTGCAGTAATTTATGGTGTCCTCCTTCAGGCATTAAGCTCTCTTCAGCTCCTGATGAAGAGCCCTGGTTGTGTCTGTGCAGAGGCTGTCAGAGACTGGATGACGAGGGTTGGCACAGGAGCCACCAAGCCAACCGCGGAGTCCCAGCATGGGAAACCCCCAGGCTTATTCTGCCTTCAGATGGGATTTCCCCTTTGAAACTCAGCCTTTGACCCTCCCATCTCCAACACTTTTCATTGGCTTCCCCAGGAGAGTTGGGTGGTTGTGTCTCCCTGAGGATTCTCCATGAGCAACACGTGTATGTCACACCCCAGCAGGGTGGCGGCTACGCGCCAAATGACCAGATGGCTCAGGGCAGGGATCGTGTGACTGTCCATCTGGTAAGCAAGGGCCTTGTCTGCACTGCAGAGGTTGTGCCTGGAGACTTTTACCAACAAAAACGGTCCAAATTTGGAATGGCATACAGAGGAGTCTATCCTGGCAAACATACACACATACAGAAAAGCATTTTAGCAGCAGAAGTTAATCTCCATTAGCACCTTGATTAAGAGATGTGATTTTACTCTCACACTTGCAGCCATTACAGTCAGGCTGAGATTTTATAAGGATTGAATAAAGCCTTATGAGGAACCAAAACTATAGCTTAAATTTCTTCTAAAAATGGTATCAAAGAATCTCTCTCTTCAGAACAACCTATCTCTGTTCCTTCATACTCCTTCCTCCAACTCATGTGGTTAATGAGAAGCTGTTCCCAGAGCTAATGTGGTGGTGATACCACACCATGCCTGCTAGAAACTGCAGTAATACTCCACGGACCTGTTGGTGTTCCAGGACACCCCTGTGTACAGTACTTTTGTACCAAAAAGGCACTTACTGGCAGAGGCGTGTGTGTGTTTTAAGGAACGACTGTTTGCTCGCTGCCCTGGTGTTTGTAGTGCCGGCCAGTGATGCAACCCTCTTTACACAAACCCCCCGACCCAGGCCAGTCACGATCACCAGATCGTGGCTCTTCAGAGCTGGATGTACCCCCCAAAGAGGTCTTGGGGCACAGAACCTTCTTGGCTTACATTGAGCTACAGAGTTTCAATTTAAAAATAGCTGTTGATTGAGAAACGTCCTCTTAAACCAGTAGTGTTGTAATAGTGTCATCCTAGGAAAAGAATATTGTAAACTTAAATGTTCACTTCTGCTGAGATGAACATCCTTTTTTTTCTTACTTGCTTTTACTGGTAGCAAGTATTACTTCAACCGTTTCTTGTAAATGATAATTAATGCTATCTCCGTGTTCTGGGCTATTCACTTTGGCTTTAATATAACACTAAAAGTTCATCCAATTTGCTAGCCACCTTCTATGAAATAGTGCTTATAAAAAATACATAGCTAGCTATTTCCAGAATTGCAGCTGTAGCTGACATGCAAGAACACATTAAGAAGCCATATGCAACAAAGGAAATTAATTAAGTGCATATTCTGATTAATATTACTGACATGATTTATTGATGTTCCAGGACTAAATTTCACCTTAGACTAAACCTTCTAAGAAAAAAAAAAAAAAGATTACATTTGTCCTCTGGGTTCTGAAATCTCTGAAAAGATTAATTTATCCTCTGAGTTTCTGAAGCATTACAAGGGTAACAGGAAACAAGTTCAAATTATAAATTTCGGAGGGGAATGTTTATGTGTAAAAAAAATTAGAAAACTACAGCAACTCCAGGGCCATGTGAATACTACTAATAATAGTAATAAAATGCACAGACAAGTTTTCTTGCTAAATATAACTTTTTTTTTATTTTGCTATCAGAGTGTATATTTCAAGTTTGGCTTCTCTTTAAAAGGCAGTGGAAATAAGTCTGATTTCTTTCAACAGAAAATAGGAAGGTAGCTCCATAGACAGCCAGAGACTAGCCTTTAAACCATTTCTGCACATCAAATCCACCAGTCAACTGAGTGATCAAGCAAGCACGTTGCTCTGTGTGCAACCTTAGGAAAGAAAGATAAACCTGTTTGAAATCCCTAGCCCTCCCCAAGTTTCCTTTCAAATGTTGTGTATCTTCAGTCTAACCTCATCAGCCGAAGAGGATGTAAGAGACTTGCCCCATTTTGACACACTGCCCTGTGGAGTTTGCACTCTAGGCTGCACTTCAAGCAAGGACAGATAACTCTCCCCATCAGCGAGATGCTGTGCTGGTCTTTACAGGAAGCTCTGAAATCCAGCAGGGATTGCCAGCCTCACCAGAGGGACTACCAAAATAGGCTGACATGTTAAACATGAAACCTGGCTGCCTTGGCTTGAAACTGAGCTGGCAATAGCTCTCCACTGTTACTGACACGATGTAATTGGCATCTCTTCCCCACTTCTACCTAGAATGGGAGCTGGGGCTCAAAAGCCACTTCAAGCACATTTCCATCACTGTATCCTAAATTACTAAATACAAACCACCAGCACAGCCACCAGAAGTGACCCACCAACTGCAGAAAAGACGCAATATTTATGTCAAGCAGGAAAGTTGCGTGTCAGAAATAATCCCAGGCTAATGCTGTCCTGTAGCTAATGAAGACAGCAGGTTTGAACCAACTATGTTGCACTGGATTACTTCTAGCTCAGATTGTTTTGTAAACTGTTCACAGCTCAGGCATGCAGGCAAGCAGACAGAGCGAGGGGCTGGTTTAGCAGTGAAGAAGAGCATCACGACGGAGTGGCTGCAAAAGATGAGCTTGCCAAATCCCAGCTACTGCTCAGGAGGACAAGACTTCCTGGAATTAAGAGCAGATGAGTACATGCGGAGAAAGTAGGTGCCTATTTGAAATTTGCACAGATGCATCTGGTTATTCTGCTCATGAATGGAAGTGAAATATCAAGTGGAATACCAGGGTACATTTGGAAGAGAGTAACAGCCTCTGCCCTTTCACAACCAACACTTTGCCATGAAGTTGCAGGGGTTGCCAGCTCGTTCACACGCTTCACTCCTCATCGAAATGAGATCCTGTGGAGCCAAACTAAAGACACTTTTCCCAAAAGATCAGCTATAACGGCTAACATCCAGTACCACCGCGGTTCAAAATTGTGTGGCTTTACCCACGAGAACACACGAGGAAAGCAATACTTGAAAACTGTAGCCGCACGGCCCTGAGGAGTTGCAAAGTCCGATATTTCAGAACCAAGCCGGGACTGCCCAGCCCGCGCTCAATCCCTCGGCCGCGGGCCGGGAGCGGGGCAGCGCCGCGCCTGTCCCGCAGCTGCACACCGCCCTCTGCCGGCCGCCGCCCGACCGCGCCGCGCCCGCCGCCGCCGGTTCAGCCCGGCCTCAGCGTGGCTCAGGATGCAGGGAGGGCAGCGGGGTCATCGGGTCCCACCTGCCGGACAAAGCAGGGCCATCCCAGAGCATGCGGCACAGGGCTGTGTCCAGAGGGTTCTTGAGTGTCTCCAGTGAGGGAGACTCCGCAACCGCTCTGTGCCGCTGCACGATCATCTGCACGGTAAAGAAGTTCTTCCTCATGTGCAGGTGGAACTTCCTGCGCATCAGTTTCTGCCCACTGCCTCCTGTCCTGTTGCTTAGCACCACCGGGCAGAGCCTGGCTCCATTCTCTTGTCACCACTCCTTTATATATTTGACCACACTAACGAAGCGACTCGCACCGCCTACTCCGGCAGCGCTAGCGGGGCTCGAACCCGCGACCCTCCGTACACCGAGTGGAGAGGTTGCCATAAACCCCACGCCTCCGTTTTAGCGCCCCCGCCCATTTCCCCTCTTAATGAGTCACTTCCGGTGCGGTCGGGAAGGCGCCGGAAGTGGCTCCATAGCGGCCTCGGCGCGGGGGAGTTTGGCGGCGCCATGGCGGAGGTGAGGGACGCGGGAGCGGCCCCGCATGTCCACTCTGTCGTGCCCTTGAGGCGCTCTGGGCGAGACCAGGGAGCGGGGTCGGGTCAGTGGGGCGGGGCGGGGCCGGGCGGGAGAAGCGCCGCCGCGCACCCGCTACTCTCGCTGTCTCCCGGGTGAGAAAGGCCGCTGTGGGGATGGCCCCTCCATCTGCACAACCCCCGCCCGGTTCGGCCCGGGCACAGCGAGGTGCCCGCAGGACGCAGCGGGTGCGGGTCATTGGAGTGTGCGTGTCTGGGGCGGGAGCGAGCAGCGGGTTTGCTTTGCCAGACTTGTGCCGAATGCGGAATTGGTGCTGGGGGGCATCAGGCAAAGCATCGCCAGCTCGTCAGGAGCGGGGATTGTCCCGCTCTGCTCTGCTCTGGGGCAGCCTCATCTCGAGTGCTGGATATTGTTTTGGGTACTACAATACCAGAAAAAGGTATAAAAGATATGGAGATATATGGTCTAGAGGGAAAACGTTATGAAGAATGGATGAGGTCACTTGCCATGTTCAGCCTGGAGAAGAGAGTGAAGGGAAACCTCATTTCAGTTTACAGCTTCCTTATGACAGGGAAGCAGAGGAGCAGGCTCTGATCTGATCTCTGTGGTGAACAATGACAGGATCCGAGGGAATGGCCTGAAGTTGTGCCAGGGGAGGTTTAGGTTGGATATTAGAAAAAGATTCTTCACCGAAAGGGTGGGTGGGCTCTGGAACAGGCTCCCCAGGGCAGTGGTCACAGCAGCAAGGCTGACAGAGTTCAATGAACATTTGGACAATGCTCTCAGGCACAGGGTGTGACTCTTGGGGTGTCTTGTGGATGGCCAGGAGTTGGACTCGATGATCCTTGTAAGGCACTCCCAACTCAGCACGTTCTGTGATTGTGGGGAAGCGATGCTGTGGAGTTTGACCACCGGAGAGCTTCTGACTCTGTTAACCCATAAGGGAAACCTCAACATTTTTTGTGAGGGCTTGGGAGTACAGCTGTGGAGAAGGCCACTGGATTTATAGTCTGCAGAATCTTTACTGTGGGGTGAATATCATGCACTTCTGAAAGCATGTGGGGCTGTCAGGGTTATAGAAGAAGGTGCAACTGCTGCTGCCCGATGCAACACTATGAGCTGGTTTTTTTGCAGAAAAGCATCTGTCAAAAATTACTTGTAGAAGCTTCTTCCCTGTTGGGACATGGTGTTACCTACTGCTCTGTTTGTGGTGTCAGTAGCTGCTGTTGATGAGTGGTAATTAGCCATGTTAACATGAAGTGGTACTGCGCACAGAAATTCATGATTGCCCATGTTCTTTTTACGGTGGTGGAGAAGGAAAATTCACAGGGTTTTTTTCAGAATTGACTTCTTTACTACCTACCTATAAAAACAGAACTGTGAAGGATGTGGGATAAAAGCTTTTCTACTCATGGATTTGTCATGTTGATACCAGTGCAGAAAGCTTGATAAAAGTTTTTGGCTTGTTTTTCAAAGTCTTGTAAGATTTCAAGGAATAGAATATAGTTTTGGCTATACTGAAGTAAACAACTTCTTTCAAAACTGTAGTTTTGAAACACTGGAGCAAAATAACTAACATAATAACTTAATTTTTTAGTTTCCAATAAGATTAGTGTGTTCTGTGAACCAAATTATTACATGTCATAGAACTGAGATTTGAAATTGCTACTCAGTCCAATTTATGTTTCAGTGTTCAGTTTTTCATTTAGGCCAGGTCAAACCTATTTAAATTATTTAAATGCTCTTTTCTTTATTTTAGGAAGTCCAAAAGCATTCTGTGCACACACTTGTGTTCAGGTCTTTGAAGAGAACCCATGACATGTTTGTAGCTGATAATGCCAAGCCTATCCCATTGGATGAAGAAAGGTAAGTGCTGCTGCACTCAGTGAAGTTTTAAATTCTGTCAATGATTGCCCCACCCAAGTCACAAATTCAGATGTTTCTGTACTGCTAACAGTGTAATCTTGAGGGGAAAGAAATATTAGAGTTGTAAAGTAAGCTTTATGACATCCTCTCTGAAACATTTCAAAACTTGGTAACAGTTCAGAAACTGGGGTTTAGTGAGGATTGTGCTTTACTCTTCCTCCAGTCACAAGGTGAAAATGGCAGTCAAGCTGCGCACAGAGTACGGCTCGGTGCTACACATGCCCACGCTCAAAGAGAACCTGAGGGAGAAAGGAGGCCCCAACACTGGGGATCCCTACGGACACAAACAATATTCTGGAAATCAAGGTGAGTTTGCCCTTAGTGCTGTATTTGTCCTTTCTTTTGTAACAGTCTCACTGGTGTAAAATCTGCAGGATGCAGTCCAGTGTTAATCCTCTGGAGATAAATACAGAAATCAAAGAAAGGGTTTTTTGATTGGTATATTTCTTGCTAGGGTCCACGGGAGGTAAGTGATTCAGAAAAAGGGGAAAGCTTCTTTTAACAAAGGAGTTATTGGATGCTGTGGATTTTTTTATAGTGATTAATTGGTAAAAAGAGTAATTTTTGGTAATGTTAATGTGTGGTGTACTTAGGTGTTAGAGTTGAGTAATGTATTTCTTATGTTTGCAAATTCATGATGATTAAGGACATGTTCTTTTGTTGACTTTTGTTTGTTTTGGCATTTTTGTGTGTTGTTTTTGTTTGGGGTATTTTTTTGTTATTTTAGTTTTGTTTCATAGTATATGTACAGTCCTTTAGCTGTGCAATTTTTAACCCAGAAAACACTTTATTCCAAATTTGTAGAGTTTTTTTTAATATATGTTTTGTGATGTGTATGTATTAGGTGATCCCACATGAAAATTTCTCTTCTAAAAATGCTGCTCATTTTAGTTGAGGTAGTTGATATTGAGATCTGCCCGAGGTGCTTTATTGGAAGTATTGTGAAAATGAAACACGTTGAGAGAGAATGAAAAATCTTCTAAGAAGAAAAGAATGATTTTCAATTCTGACAGCACAGACAACCGACTAGCTTACATTTCAGACACCCGTGCTCTTTGTATACATGATATCTGCTTCAAAGGCAGTATGAAGATTTTTTTTTTGAGTCCTCTTGATAACTAGCTAGCTAGTAGGTAGCTTCACCATTCAAATTAATTATTTCTTATGATTGAGTTTTCTCAAGTGGAGATAACCAGAACAAATTAAATTAATGAAAATGAGAAATGTCTAAGTACCTTGGAGGCAGTTCCTAGTTTCTTCTGCTGTGTATGATCTGCTTTCTTTTTCTCTGTTTGCTGTTTGAGTGCATTGTTTGCAGTGCAGTATAAAATGTAATTATTAATATAACATCCTTTTGCTCTTTAGGACAAGAAGTTGAGTATATGGTAACTGGTACACACCCATACCCCTCTGGGCCTGGTAAGTAAAATTTTGCAAGTGTTTGTATGGATTTATTGAGTTCCTGTACGAACGAGATACCCTTCATCCTAGCAGGAGCAGCCTTCCTTTTGATGTGAATCCGTAATTAATAGTGGTGGAATGTTGCCTGCTTTTCATCACCAGAGCAGAAAGGTGCAGGTTTCACTACGTTGCTCTGGGGAAGAGACTTGAGGGTGTAATTATTTTGGTGTCATTTGCTTTTGCCTGTGCTTCTAAGGGTTATGTTTCTGTGTTGTTACACTGGCCATTGCTAACTGCCACTGTTACTGATTGATCCTGCTCTGTTCTTGTAGGAGCTTAGTTTTAGCTGTTGATCTTTTATTGTGCTTAAGTTTATTATGAGTATAGTAGAAAATCTCTTGTCTTGATTTATAACTTAACAGATGTGAGTGTTCATTGGCCCCTCAACCATACAAAAACCAGGCATAGTTGCTTCTAACTGTGGGGAAGAGAATTGCTCACAGTGGCTTCCTTAAGTTTAGTGTTCTTTTAATAGAATCATTTATAGCAGGGTTGAAAAACAGATTTTTCTTTGCTGTTTCTTGTTTTAACCTGAATCTTTTGCCCAAATACTGAGTTTGTTGTCAACTGACAGAAGTTTGGTTAGGAAAAGATATAAATTGATGAGTTAAATTTACCAGTCTGCACCAAAACTATACTTAACAAAAAGTTTTAATTTTTTTTTTCACACAATGTGCTGTTCTTGAGATAAGGTTAAAAATCTGAAGATGTAGCCTGAAATTCTCACTTCAGTAGGACTAAACCTCTTACAGCTCAGGCACCACTGTGTGATGCCAAACACTGCACAGGGATGGATTATAAATTGTACTAAAGGGCCTAAGTTAGCAAACGCTTCACAAGATCATGTTTATTTCTGTGATGTTTGGATTTCCATAGCAGTTGAAGCTGGATCTAAAGATGGATGCTGCTCCTGATTAGACTTTTTTTGTTTATTTGTTTCCACTGACATACTGTTTTATACTCTAGAAATTTTGTACTCATATATATAGTAGATCAAGATGGAAAGGATTTGTGCCAAAATAAAGATTTCAGTAGATTTGAATTGGATGTGAAAATGTTACTGAAGGATGAGAGTTAATATTACAGGTGTGTCAGGCTCTTGTTTTCAGGTATATGTGTATATATATGTTTGTATAATACACTTCTGAGTTCCTGTTTAAAGAAGTTGTCTTTGTTTGTGATGTGGTTTTTTTTTTCAAGGTGTGGCTTTGACAGCAGATACTAAAGTCCAGAGGATGCCAAGTGAATCTGCAGCACAGTCCTTAGCTGTAGCACTTCCTGCTTCCCAGTCCAGGTACTGCTATGTTACCTCATTGACACTGTCATCTATGAGAATTGCAAGGCAAATCACAGAAGCTGGGATAAGAGTTGCTTGGAGTAATTCAAATATTCTTAGAGAAACTGCTTTTAGTGTGGACAGGCATTGTTTTTCTGTACACTTTTTATTTTGTATTGTCATGAGTGTCAGTGGGTGGAAATTGTGACAAGGGAAATTTTGTTTAATTAGAAGAGAAAAATGTGAGGCTTTGTGGGTATCTGTACCTTGGGGTGGTGGACAGGGTGCCAAGAGAGGTTGTGGACTCTCCATCCTGAGAGGTGCACAGCAGCCAGCTGGGTGCAGCCCTGTGCTGCCTTAGCACTGAGCAGGAGAAAGTCGCTTGCAATTCGTAAACCATTTCCACTCCCTGTAGGCTGGATGCAAACCGGACAGCTGCTGGTGTGGGGGACATTTACAGGCATGCTGGAATATCTGAGCGTTCGCAGCCTCCTGGGATGTCTGTGGTGAGTCTGTGGCACAGCTAACGTGAACAGAGCATGGTGTTGAGCAGATTGCTTCTGGATTCGTGCGTGTGTTGTGTGGAGATCTCCTGACCAACTGAATTTAATCAGTATTGAGAAGGCAGAATGAGAAAGTTTTAGGCTTTGGGCAAAGAGATAAGGTACAAACCAGAAAAGTAACTGTTCTTTTAACTTACAGGCTATGGTGGAAGCTGGTGGAAACAAAAATTCTGCATTAATGCCAAAGAAGGCTCCAACCATGCCCAAACCTCAGTGGCATCCACCTTGGAAACTGTACAGAGTAAGTGAGAAATTATATGACATGAATGTGCACATAAAAGTAAACATAGTCTATGTAAGGCCTCAAAAAATAATTTTTGTTCTCATTCACAACAATATAATTAAATATGATTTAAAAATGTGATCAAGAAGTGATCAAAACTAAGTTGTATACACACAGTCTCTCTTTGAACCTCTTTTTTACTCTTGTAGCTGTGTTATCATAAATTTGGTGGAAGGTTTGCTGTATTAGTCAGAAATCTGAAGGCTAACCTTTAATTTTTTGAAAAACACTTGAGCTCCAAGAAGCATATGGGTTTTCTAAATAGAGCAGTATTTGAATGTTTTGCTATAAAAATTAAGATAAATGCCATTGAAAAGAAATGGCACCAGAATAAGCCCATGAGAGATTCATGGTAAACAGACGAAAAATTGAAAAATGCCTCCTTGTTAGGAGCACTTTCTTTTCAGAGAAATGCTGTGAATAACAATTCAAGTCACTGAACTGATTCTGCCTGTAGACAGTTTTAGTGAAGGTTTGTTGTCAAAATCCTTGTTCGGCAAGGTAAAAGCTTGTTCAGACAGCTTGGAAATAGAAGCATAGCTGGAACACCAAATGTAGGTTTCATCTATTTGTTGCTTTAGATCTACATTTCAACTGGTTTTCCTGAGCTTAGTTTGAAGTTGTTTGTGAAAGCTGTGAACTCAAAATGGATGAAATGAATTATTTCTTAGACTTCTCCCCAGAAAAGCCCATTTCTGTTCCTGTATTAGGAAGAAATCTGGACAGTTGTCTTATAATCTTGTGTCTGTGATCTCATGTGATCAGAAAAGTCCACTTTAGCTTTCCAAAGTATTTCTGCCTAAGAAGCTTTGTTGTGTTCTAAGTCTTTTGAAATGACAGTACATGAAACACGACATCCAGTGAAAAGCAGTTACGGGATTTGATTTTAGCTGTCTGACTTTGGAAAATTTAGAGGAGCAGGCTGCTGAAAGCAAAGCATGTATCAGCAAAGTATTTCTTGTGAGATCAGTCTCCATTATTTTATTATTGGAAAGTGTTCAACTCTCATATTACCCCTGTTTTGAGGAGAAGAAGGTGATAGTGTGCTTTAAGAGGTTATTATATAGAAATGTGATTTAATAGCCAACATTTTTATAATTGTTCTTTGTATAAGCACTATACAGCAGCATAAGGAATCTGTGCTCACATACAGTCTTTCTCTGCAAAGCTTCAAGTGTTGAGCCATGGTGTTATGGGCTCTCAAAGGATGTGAAAAAGTTGCTTATAGGAACAAGATATTTACATATTGCAACTTCCCCAAGCCTGGTGTATGTAAATTTCTAGTTTTCTCTTTGTTTAACTGAAGTAGAAATCAAGCTGTCTTCAGATCTGATTTCACATTTAACTTTTCTTGGTAAATGCTAGCAAATTTCAGTGTTGGAGAAGGAAAATTACATCAAAAGGTATTGTATTTTTTCTGATAGAGAAATTTTTTTTGTTCTTCCTGAAGGTTATCAGTGGTCACCTGGGCTGGGTGAGATGTATTGCAGTAGAACCAGGAAATCAGTGGTTTGTTACTGGCTCTGCTGACAGAACCATAAAGGTAAGAGGTTGGAAGAAATTACTGACAGTTTGCAGGGGGTGGACTTTTTGTGTTCCCTTTTTATTTAAAAACGTTTCCAGCCCTTGGAAACAATTTCTTGTTTACTGTTTGCGGAATAATGAACTGCAGAACATTTTTTCTTTTGTTACCTTGTCATAAAGGATTTATGGAGTAGCACTAGTTCTTTTCTTGAGATTTCATTTATTACATGGTAGTATCTGGAGAGCAAGTGTTTATGTGACTGTATTTTTAACTTACATTGCAGCAGGATCAGTTACATCTGGGCTGTTTACCCAGACTCACTCTGTAGCTTTTTCCTGTCTACCTTAAAATACCTATTTTGGTGCAGATTTGGGACCTTGCTAGTGGCAAATTGAAATTGTCTTTGACGGGACACATCAGCACTGTACGAGGGGTGATAGTAAGTGCAAGAAGTCCATACCTCTTTTCCTGTGGAGAAGACAAACAAGTGAAATGCTGGGATCTTGAATACAATAAGGTAAGCTGCAATTCCTTTCATTTAAGAAATTGGTAGTAGTAAATTCAGAAATCAAAGCATTTGGAATATTCTTTCAATTATTAGTTTGTGTGGTTTTTATTCATCTAGGTTATCAGACATTACCATGGTCATCTAAGTGCTGTCTATGGCTTAGACCTGCATCCAACAATAGATGTGCTGGTGACATGTAGCAGAGATTCAACAGCACGAGTAAGTACAGCATTGTTGTAACATCTTGATATGTGTATTTCAATATCTTCATTTATAAAAATGACCACTAATCAAAAGTTATCATCAATTTAGATGAAATACTAAGGTGATTTGTGTTAGCTTTGTCTTACAGTGTTGATAAAACTGAAGCCCAAATGCACAAACATGCCACATCACTTCAGGATAATGTTTTATTTCTTAATTTAGTAGGTAGACTACATAGTATATGTAGGATTGTTTAGTATTTAGAAGGTGGTATGGGACTATGGTGACTTAAATTATTCATGTGCTTGGAAGTTCACTGGCAGGTTCCTGCTCCCCTTGAAGTTTACCAGCTGAGGCAGTTCTGTGATAAATGGTTGGGTGAAAAAAAAATACCACCTAAATACCATTTTTTAATCTGTAGGACTATGGCAAGGCAATTATGTAATCAATGACAGTGCCTAAAATATATTGAATATGCACCTGTTACTGACCTCTGACATATTTGCTGTGAATTTATAGATTTGGGATGTAAGGACAAAAGCCAGTGTGCACACACTGTCAGGACACACAAATGCAGTAGCAACTGTGAAGTGCCAAGCTGCAGAACCACAAATTATTACAGGTATAGTAGGCATGGTTACATGAGTAACATGACTGGAAAACCTAATGATGAATGTGTTTGTTCAGTTATTGTGTGATGTTCATAATGTTATCTTTGTGAATATGCTTAAATCTCATAGTAGTTTCTGTTGAAAATGGGCCATGCAATGGTTACTACATACTATTAATGGTATGTTTAAGCAAATATGGCTGTGCATTGTTTGAATGCTTTTCTGCACTTCCTTTTTTTTGTCATATGTATTCAGACTTGCTTTTTCTGTGATATTTCAGTTCTCCCCATTTCAGTTAAGGAGTGTCCAGTACTGTGGTTAAGTGTTCATCTTCTTTCCCATTATGTCAAAATCCAGCTTTGCAGCGTAACTTCTTAGTTCTGGGATTTCAAACTGAGTAAAAATACTTTTGCAATCCAGCATCTTCTTCTGAGATGCTGAGGTGGCATTAGCACAATATTTTTTTTCTCTCTCACATCATTCTGGCTGCCTTAGCAAAGTAATGATTATGATAAAATCAAGGTGATGGTTTCTACTATCCTTTAAAAATTTTCTTTTCATTGTAGGCAGTCATGATACTACCATACGGCTCTGGGACTTGGTGGCAGGAAAAACTCGTGTTACTTTAACAAATCACAAGAAATCTGTAAGAGCAGTAGTGCTGCATCCAAGACAGTAAGTTTTCTTTATTCTGTTACACTTTCACAGTTCTTTGAGAATTGAAGAGAGCCAATGTGAATGGTGATCTAGAATGGTAGAGCATAATAATGTGAGAAACTAATGCGTTTAGGATGATGCAAAAATGTGCATATCAATTATCAGATACATTTTATTGAACTGATTGTGCTTCCCTAGTATTGGTATTTGTGTACATTAGCAATCCTGAGAATGTCTTATATCCCACAGAGTTACTTGTATGTGCCTTTCATTCAGTCCTTAAAACTCGTTGATACAGTGCTCATAAGACTAATAATAAATACAGAACTGAATGGTTGTGAGCAGGAATTGCAGTAGTTTTGTAATGTGCCATTGCACATCTGTGATTAATGCTAAAGGAGACAGGGATTAATAGAATGGCCATTGTTTTGAATATGTGGTTCACTGCACAGGACATTTCAATCTAACTGTCCTTAAAAAAACCTTACTGTGAGAATTGAAGCTTTGAAGCAGATGTTCTTGGAAGTGGTCTGAATTTAGATGCTGTGTTTTCATGCACAACAGTTGCCTGTTTGGATCCCCATTATGGATGGGGAATGGAGAAAAGGACTTCCCATAGAACTTGAGTACTTCTACGCCTTTAATATTTTAAAATTACATTCTGTCATTTCTATCAGAAATTCAGAATCTTTGATAGGAATAAACTCTGTTCCAATGAAAGATTGTATAGCCTGTTAGCTATAGCTATAGAAAAAACCTCTGGTTTCACTTACATTCTGGGAAAAAAAAAAGTAATTTAGGTTTCAGCTTCATGAATTACACCTTTTTCAAAATAAACTTGAAGTGTTCTTGTCAAACAGTAGCAACTGTCAGCTTATAGTTCAGTATTTATATATTCTTTAATGTTCTGGTATTTTCTCGCAATACTCACTTTTTTATTTGTGATATCTTTTAAATAGACAGCAAATCCCCTGGACATTGTGGCAAATGAAAGTATTCCTGCAGGCTTTTGTATGTGCTACCCAAATAACCATGTAACTGCTTGCACGTCTTAAAATGAAGGAAATTTTTATTTTGGGGTAACTGAGGGCAAGAAATTATCTTTCTTAGTTACGTTTTTGCAGGGCTTTTTCCTTGCTTATGTAATTTTGGATGACTAGCCATTAGCCTATGCTTGGGGTTTGTTGCCTTTTCTTTTCCTGTTACCTTTGCTGATGATGCCCTGATACCTGAAAATTTTCCAGAATAACAACTGAAGAGAACTTAATGTGCATTTTAAATACTTCTTTGTACATTAAATCCTATGGCATATAGGATGTTATAAAGTTTAGTTTATGAAGCAGAAAGAAAACAGTAGGAATAGGTAATTCATGACTTCATAAAATTGCTTAATTTCATGTGAAGTAAACATGTCAGAAAAGCAGTTTTAATATTAAGTTATTTTGCAACTAGCATTTAGCAGTAGTTTTAATGAAGGACATTTGCTCTCACTACAGCTATTTTGAGCTTTAATGTATTGTGTCTATTTTCTTTCAGTTACACATTTGCATCTGGTTCTCCAGATAATATTAAGCAGTGGAAATTCCCAGATGGAAACTTCATCCAGAACCTCTCTGGTCACAATGCTATTATAAACACACTGGCTGTAAATTCCGATGGTGTTCTGGTCTCAGGAGGTAAAAAATGAGAAATACACATTCCTCTCCTCTTCCCCCATGTACCTGTGGCTGGAGGTCCTTAGGCAGAGATGCTCATGGAGCTCTGCTTAATCTAGGCCTGTCAGCCTGCTGCAGGACACCATTTCATTTCATAGTGAGTAGGGCCACTTTCATGTCCTTGGATGTTTCTGAGCTCCATGCAAATAAAATAAATTTGAAAGACTTCTAAATGTACTGCATGGAAGAAGTTTCCGCTTCTCAGCTGCCTGCTGCTGCAAGGCTCCAGAGTCCATCCTTTATGATCTGCTGGTCATTGGTGCCTCCTCTAGAGTTAGCTGCACGTTGCTGCAGTGAGGCTGGATAGAGGCTCTAGAAGCATAAAGCCAATTATGTAAGGTGCTTTGCCCCATGTGCCCTTGGTCCTGTAGGCTAGGAATGTGGAGTAAGATGCAAATGTGCTAAGCAGGAGTAGGGAAACAGCCAATTACATTGTCACCTTACTCTGGTTATGTTTCCAACAATGTGTAAAAGGGGCCCTTGATTTTAAAGTTTGGATAAAGCTGTATTTGACTAGTGGCTTATCCCCAGTAAGATCAAGACCTTCACAAAATACTGGAATGTACTTATATATGTCATCATTATTATTTAAAGACACTTTCAGAACATCCTTGTAAGACTTTTTTATGTTAGTAGTAGCTGAATCTTAAAAAACATCTTCTCCACATAAAAAAAACTAGTATCATTTTAATAATATTAGTTTCAACTTTTTAAAAGTTAAAATTTGAGTATCAATTCTCCCTTTTACATCCTCACGCTATCTGCAGCAACTTCAGAGAAGGTGATGCTGAATTAAAAGAAGTTGATTTTACCTTGGAATTTTTTACTGTAGAAACACTCTTCTTGAAACATCTGGATTTCTTGTCTAGGTGGCAGCTGTGGAGAAATTTAATTTTTAATAGATCTGTTTTGGCTAGATAATGATTTTGAAGAGTATGGGGTTTTGTAACCAAAAAATTTTCTTGAAAGCATCCTTCTGAGTGGACTTCAGATGGCTGTGAATGCCCTGTAGCTGATGCCAGTAGCACCAATACTGGCAGTGGTTTAAACTGGATATGGAATAAAATCTCTGCAAACATTAAACCTACTTTGCATTAAGTAAGAGTCCTTAACGTCGTAATCACTTTGAGAGGCTGGTGCCTCTTCATTCAACTTCAGTGGAGCTACTGAGCAGGGAGCTTGATATTCAGAATGCTGGTCCTTCCTGTGCCTCCAAAGCAACTTGCTGCAATTGCCCTGTGATATAGTGTATGATCTCTCTGGGTTATCTGATGAAAATCTGGATGAGATTCTGAGGAAGGAAAACAGCAGAAAATAGGAAAATTTATAGGGTGTACTGAGCTATTCTACATGAATGTTGTGTGACGTATTCCTCATGCGTTTACTAGTTGTTCATGATGCTGCTCTTAGAAAACAGATAGAAATTAACTGGTCAAAATACTAAATTTGTTTGTTTGTTTGTTTGTTTGTTGTAGCTGATAATGGTACTATGCACCTTTGGGACTGGAGAACTGGATACAATTTCCAGAGAGTACATGCAGCTGTACAGCCGGGTTCTTTGGACAGTGAATCAGGAATATTTGCTTGTGTTTTTGACCAGTCAGAAAGCAGATTGCTAACAGCTGAAGCTGATAAAACCATAAAAGTGTACAAAGAAGATGATACTGCGGTATGTCGAAGTGTCTTTTTTAAAGTATTACGTAAAATCAAAAAAATTCAGACAAATATAACACGTCAGTAGGGGACGTTCAAACATACATTATCCATTTTGTTGAAGTTTGAAAGACCTCTGTATTAGCATTAACAGGACAGTAGCTAATTTCTGTATTACTAATTATTGTTATATACTGTAGTACAAATAAGTGTCAGGTCTGTGAAGTCTTCTGTAAAAGGCCTTTGTGGTGAAGTTTGGAGAAATCTGAATACAATAATGTACATTGAGTTTTGAACCCGGTGGGGAACTGTGTGGGGTTGCATTGATAAAAAACATGGGAATCAGCAAAAGGATTGCACTTTCAAGGCTTATTTATTTATATGATCTGGATTAGTTATTGGCCTTGGCAACTTTTAGAATGTAGAGCGAAGAGCTTATTTTCAAACTGTTATTCTAAAATCTGAATTAATTGACCAGTGGAGAAGACAACAGATGATTCTATAGTTTATCAGTGCATGTCTTCAATATAAAGAATATAAGAATTTTTATTAAACTTTGGAATTTTGTACTGAATCAGACTGGGAGTAACTCTTAGATAAAAGAATCAGGAATTTTTCATCTGTTTTGAAGTTGGGCAAAATACACTCCATGACATCTACCGATACGGATGGAGGTGTGTCTGGAAGGCCTGTCACTGGCAACTCCTGTTCATGTGCTTTGGTAACCACAGCGTTGTTTTGGAAATGCCACTGGCAACCTGATAATTTTCCTTGTTGGAAAAAAAAGACAAGAACAGAACAAGTACTGCTATGTACTTCAGACAGTGAGATGATAGAAAATATAATTTGGGTAAATTAATTACATTGTAGATTAGGTATTAATAATGCTACATATGAAACAGAGTGCATATACTTCATAAGTAGTATTTTAAATTAAATCTTAATTATAGGCGAGTTTCAAGTTTAAAATAATCCTTACAAGATTTTTTTCCCTTTAGACTGAAGAAACCCATCCTGTCAGCTGGAAACCAGAAATTATCAAGAGAAAGCGATTTTAATGTGGCAACATTCTACTTCAGTAAATTTGTTTTGGCTTTCCTGAGAGCATTCAGTCACATTTTGTTCTGCCTAGAACAGCAGAGCAGTTCTACTAGCAAGTCAGCTAAGTCGTTGCTATTTCAATATGTTTTATAATAAATTTTATTTCTCTTTCCTTTTGTCTTTTTTTGTTGCGATTCCAGCAAACCAGTTGAATCTTAACCTTGTGGAGCATGCATGGTTCATGAAAAGATAGGTGTGCAGGTGGTTATTTTTTTAGACTTACACTCAATAGATTCTTATAAAAATATTTTGATGAGCTAGGTTGTCTGAAACACCCTTGCTTGACCTCAAAAGTTAATTGCAAATTTATGCATAGAAGTAATCTTCTGGAAGTTCCTTGGGGAAACTTTCAGATTTTAGACCAGTATTGTTTATTGTACATAGGCTAAGTCTATACTAAACTAGAGTTACAGAGTAATTTAGAAACAAGCAGGACAACAGAATAATAAGGCAGTTTGCTTTATAAACACGGCCTCTGAGCATTGCTGGTGCTGTGCTATTGAATTAAATGTCTCTTCAAAGTGTATCTGTCCCCAGGAAAGCGTTCAAATGGAAGCACTCATCTTCACTTAGTTATTTCAGAGTGGGTCTTCTGTAGCAAGGACCACTGTCGAATCATTTTGTTTGCAGGACCAGTTGACTTTCTTTGTAGATGAACTGTTTGTTTTTTCCAGTTATCTAAAGCATATGACAGTAGAGAGCAGTGAACTTTTAAAACTCAGCTAGAGGAAAAGCTCTTAAGTAATTTAAGCCTTATTTTACAGGTTGCTGTCTTCCCATGATCTTAAGAAGGAATTAAAAATAAAATGTTACTGAAAGATAATTTGTACTTCTGAAGGGACAAATCTTTCATTGGCTCTACAAATAGCCACGTAACAAGCAGTAAACATGTAAACTTCCATTCTGCTGCTTATCTATGATGTCTGTGCTGCTCTAAAGTATTTTCTCTTCACAGGGCAGTGGAGAAAATCATTGTCATCCGGCCATTCCGTTATTGGCAAATTTGCTAGCAGTGTTAAAGGCTGCATTGGCAAGTTTTACACTGGGTAGATGCTGAGAATTAATCTGTGGCCTCATTGATGTCAAGCATTGATGTCAGGCAGTTCACGATAATAATTTCTCTTCTCTTTCAGTTTGACTTCTTTCAAATCTAGGATATATGTTAGAGAAGTGACTTATTTGCAATGTATTTTACAAAAAGCTAGTAAAACTAAGTGTTGTTTATATTATGACAATTTTTGTCTTTTTTATGATACATAGGAGATCTTGTATTTATAATCTGAATGTTTGACAGTGTCATTTTAAGGGAGTCCATGCTGCATAAATAACTTAATTTTAGTTGACAGCTACTGTCAGAAGCAACTCCACAAAATAGGAAGGGGAATATTTGGTATTTACAAGTTGGATTAAGCATCTTTTATTTGAGTGGTAATTTGAATTTTTCTGGATCTTGATTACAGTTCCTTCTATGTTAACTAATATAACAGTTAAAATTTGATTGTGACTTATGCGTGTTGTGTACTGCTACTAATGCTTCATTCCAGAAATCAATGAATTATTGGTGTTACACAGAATTTTGTTGCTCACAGTGAAATTCTCTTTAGGAAACCAGAGTGGAGAGAAACAACTTACTTGAAAAGAGGTGGGATTGTTGAGGATTTTTTTGTTTCATTTTGGTTTTGGGTTTTTTTAAGAAGTGTCTAATTTTTTTGATAGTTTGGAATGAGGAGGGAGAAATTACAGCTCTAGTAGCTATGGGCCACAGTTGTAGCACGTCTTTTCTGTACTGGCACTTTGCTTTAGAAACTGCATTTATTTTACTCTTTATCATTTTGAAGAGAGATCAGAAAGTCTCCTTAAGAGCCTGTGTTTCTTCTCTGGACTTCTGCAAGAATCTGATATCTTGGGGCAGTGGTTATGAGAGCATTTCTTTTTTGTGCCCTCAGTAAAGATTTTGTTTATACATTAAAGACCCTGCACTATTACTTGGGATAATATCTTTCCTTTTTGGCCCTAGGATAGGCTGCCCCAGTGCTAAGTGTGATTTTTTATTTTTTTTTTAAAGTGTATTCTTGAACATTTGATTTACTTGTTCGTTTCCTTCCCAGCAGTTTTTTCTTCCCCTTGACAGTAATGTGAATATCATCACATGTTTTTCTGTAACTATTGTTTATGTGCATCAGGATTATCAGATTTCATCAAAGTACTTCTCTAGTGCCAAGTAAGGCTGGATAGTCACTTGTGACACACATAGGCCTGATCGTGTAGGATACACAGTGACATTAGATTTGTCCATGTCAGTCATAATGTGAAGCAGAAGAGGAGGATCTGATCTACTGGATGGATTTTCCATGCTTCTGGAAAGGGTCACAAGGCAATGTCAGTTTAAGTAATCTTGAATGGGAGTCTAATAGCAGAAAATAATTATTGTCCTTAATTTCATAAAATTTTATGTTGTCTTCTGTATAGGATCAAATAATTTCTACCACAAACCCTGAGATTTGTTTTATACTGTGTATAAAATTGCAGAGAAGTAAGAAAATGGGTTTTGTTTGTAACATAAAAAAGTGTAACTCCTAAAAGTGATGAATTTTCGGATCACTCTCTGCTTATACTGAAGCATAGAGTGTAAGCTGTGCAGCTACACCAGCATCGTGTTGCTGGCAGCATGAGAGTTGTGCAGAACAATATGTATTTGGCAACTGAAAGGCTTTCAGAAACAAGTCTCTAATAGCAGCTTCTTTTTAGTTTTGTTGGATTGGAATTGAAGTGCTATACCTGATGTAAGCGACAGCAATTTAGCAATCAATAAAACCTTCCATACAATATGAATTCATGTCTTTCTTCCGTTATGGTTTTTATAGTAAGAAGAATAAAAAACAACTGTATTGAAGTGAAAGTAGTTTAGTACTGACATGGACTGTTTGCCATAGCACAGTAACAGATATTTTTGCACATCAGCTGTAATGGGAAGTGAGAAACTATTGATTACTGTTTCATGGAGAGCTTCCTGTCTGCATGAAGGTATTAGCAAAACAGATGCAGGATTGTTCATGCATTTTCTCTAGCATCTTTCTATAAAACATGGAAACACCTCTGGAGTCAAGTGTGAGTTTCAGGACGAGTTCTGGACGAGAGTTTTGTGGCAGGATCATCCTTTAGATGTTACTGTCTTCCTATTGCTGCTTGTCTTGAATGTATGTGGGATAGGCTTTGTAACATTTAGTTGTGCACTTAAGTCAGTGACATCTTAACTTCTTTCAGGTGCATGATAGCACCAGGGTTTGGTTAACCTTTCTTTAGGGTTTTTGTTTGAATATAATGAGTACATAAGCCCCAAACTTGTATCTAAAGCGTGGATTAATTGGAGGCACTCACCTGCAAATTAGACTTCAGCAGTAAAATAATTGAGCTAAATGTCTATCTCCTTGCAAGGAAGGTTGAAATCACTGATAAGAAAACTGTAGTTGAAAATGCTTGGGAAATTTGTATTGTGCTGGGGTTTTTTTTCTTTCCTAAAAAACCTGCATACCTTACCTCCTGTGTTTGAGAAGTGCAGGTAATGTGTGACATGCTCATTTCTGCCAATGTGTTTTTGCAATCTTTGCTTTATTTTTTAGGGGGAGCATGTCTTTGCAGGACGTGTCGCCTTTACTCTTTCTGCTCCAATAATAATTCTTGAGTTTTTAGATGCTGCAAATGTCTTTTTTTTTCCAGCTGATGCATCACTAAGAGAAGGGATGAAGGGTTAAGTCCTTCAGAGCAAGGGAGAGTCAATGCAGCATCAGTATGAATTATGAGTACCAAAGGCTACATGTAGAGAAAAATAAGACCTCCCAGAGACCAGATAAGAAAACTGTAATTAACTGAAACTTCTCAGGGAGGTGAAAAGGATAGTGGAAGAATTAAGACTAAAGGAGACTAGACCTATGATGTCTGAAAGGAGATATTTGAAAACTTGCTACATTTACCTGGCAGCCTGGAGTAGAGGAAGCATTTCTGGATTAGATGAGTATAAATGGAAGAATGGAGCAGCAGTTGTGTGTTAATGTGGGTGCAGCCTATGGTGAAAATGAAAATGTGGGCACCTTAATGCAAATAAATCTTTTTACAGCAAGCTATGAATGCATTTCTGAAAAGTGCAGGTGCTGTATGTATCTTCATGTTCCAGTGCCCTCATGCTCCAAATTGTAACTCAGTATACTACAGAAAATTCAGTGGCAGGTGAAGAACTGTGGAGCACTGCAGAATGGTAAGTCTGAAGGGATTTGCAGCTGCACTGGGATTTTCACTGAGGAAGCGCTTGCAAGCACAGTTCTTAACAAGGCTTAAAAGTAAAGTGTGAAGAGTGAAGCCAAAGTTTGCATGGTGAATATCTTAAAACAATAGTGAGGCTAATTTCTGTTACAGCTGATTGAATGTAGGGGTTACCTTGCAACACTGAGTTTAGTTTTTTCTGACAGGTAAGTGGTGAGCTGAGGAACGAGAAGTGAGTTTATAGCCACAGAATATCATGCTTATGGGATGCATTGCTGTTGGGAGACTGCTGTGTTAAGTTAGAGTGTAGCTTGTGCAATCGGAAAAACCTTTGTGCTGCATCCAAAAGTGCTTTTTTTTTTTAAACTGGGAAAGGATACTACAAATCATAACATGACTTAACTATTTCCAAGTAAATGCCCTTGACAAGGAAACTTCCTGCATTGACAACTAGAGATCTGCTCTCAATAAAGCAGTAATATAGATTATGAGTATAAAAACTCCATACAAAAATTTAAGCACGGCTTCAGCTGCCAGATGTCACATTTCATGTCCTGTAGGTATAGTAATTCTTTCCTGCTCATTCAATTTCTTTTCTTCCCATGCAGCATGCTAATGAGCAAGTTTCTTTTAAAGAAAGCTTGGCAATGCAAACTGACCAGAATTTATTAATTCTGTTAACGACTTTATTCTATTTGGAACTGAAAATCCCAGTGAAGGAGTTTTGTGTTGCCCTAAATCAAACTCCTAACAGGAAATTTGAAAGTAACTAGCAATCAATCACAATAGCTAAATGAAAGCATAGATAAAATTGCTTGCTGTTACATAAATTAATGTAGTGAAGTGCAGTTTATTTGTCTTCCTGAGGAAACCTGATTGATTATTTTTTGTTTTGTGAATTTTTTTATTTGTTAGATTTTGTTTGTTTGTGTTTTAATTTTTAGGTGAGGTTGTAAATGTCCTTTAATTATATAAGAGGAAAGAAAACTGCTCCTGATGTTTCTGCAGTTTTAGTTGCCATGCAGTTGCCAGTTCAGTGATGCAGTTTTTCTGGAGTGATTAAAATAGAAAGACTTTGCTTAAAATGGCCTAGTGAGAGTCACACGCTGAAGAGAAGGTCCACACACTTCCCGTAACATAACCCTGTGGCAGTGCAATTTTAGTTTTGTATTCTCTCACAGGTTTCAATTTCTCAGATTTTCGTTCTTGGGAATCTTTAATGGTGAAAACACTGCTAAGAAATTGGAAGCTATCTCTAGCCTGTATCTCCAGCCTGATTAATTATGATCTGGTAACTCCTTTCTTTTTTCCCTTTCCCCCTAACTTGGCCTTCTTCCATCAACAGCATCCCTGAGGAGCCTGTGAGATCCTCAGCTGTTCTGGAGAGCTTCATGTTGTCCAGGTGCAGCGAGCAGTGCTATCGATTGCTCTTTCAGGTCCCTGTGTGGGTCAGCTTTGCTGCATCAAACACTCTGACAGAACTATGCAGTGGGAGTGTTTTGTGGTGGGAAGTTGTTCTTGGAGGCAGAAAATACTGACTGGATAACCTGATATGCAACCTGATGTTGATAGATAATTGTTCTGCCTCCATCCTCCCAGTTCCTCTCACCCTACTTGATTTTTCTTGAGAAATCATAGTAATACAGCATACTGTGTATAAGATGAGATGCACCAGTGGTTGTTAACAACGCCCCACACTGATTTTAATAACAAAATCTGACAAGTTTTCACATTCTTGACAGAAAATAAGTAAGCGGTAAAGCCTGAGATTGAATGAGGCACACACAAAGTAAATCTTGTCTGGGTTTTTTCTCTTTTTTAACGTGTTCAGCTCAGCAGTGTGCCCAGTAACAGTTGCTAAACCTCAGCATTCCACTAAGAAATGTTCAGGCCAGCCTGGCTGACTGACCTGGCAAATGCTTTGTATGGGTGAAGCTGAGCAGGAGATATTCTGGTGAAGGAATGCCAGAATCCCTGAGTGAAAAGCTGTCCTTGTGATGAGAATATGTCTAGCTTTTTTCTGTTTCACAATTTCTTAGTTTCTTAAACCCCATAAATAGTTGCTGTGAATAGTAAACAGATCTAGTATTGTGGTCAAATTGTGGTCAAACCTTTAAATTGTGGTCAAACTTCTAAATTGTCTTAAAATTTTGGATTCAGGAATATTCCAGGACATACAAGTCTCATGATAACATGGCACTGATAGAGAAATAAAAGAAAAAATTACAGGCAAAGAGCCATTACCAATAATGGTCACAAGTAGGAAATGGGAGAACTTTCTGCTCTGGAGAATATTGCATCTCCATACATGTCTTCCAAAAAGAAAAGCCTAAATGTTGCTCTGTTCAAAGGGAAGACAGAAGGGATGGTGAGGTGAGGTGTGTTTATAAAATGAACAGCCAGAACATAAATGTCTGTGTGCTCCTCTGTAAGTGTGTGCCTTAGACCCAGCTTGTACTGCGGCAGTTAATTTGAAACAACTCTGGTGATAACTGATACCTGTGTGGAGAGGTGTGTTGGACGTCACAAACAAAACTGGTGATTTTCTGCAGGACACACCTCACAGTTAACCACTAGGAGCCAACATGTTCCAAAATAACACAGCTGTTGTCACTCCTACCTCAGGGCAATACTGTGTTTTCACACTGTTTTCCTTGCTTTAAGACATGTCAGTTCTCATTTTTTTTTAAACATGGTGCTTTTCTTTAGTGTAGACAGGACCAAAGTAGTGTATGGATGAATTTAGAAATGTTCCTGTATAAAGAATACACTTTGCTCATCCTCTTTCCTTTTCTTCCTCCCATGTTTTTGGNGTTTTTTTTTTTTTTTTTTTTGAAAGGTTTTCCTGTATGTTCTCACATGCAGTTCATGTAAAGTTGCTTCTCTCTTTCAGTAGAAGGGGAACATAATTTGTATTATGCAAGAGAGAATAAAGGTAATGTTCCCTGAGAACCTTGCCTTGGAAAAAATTAGAATGTCTTAGCCTCACATTTTGATGATAAGTAGTTATAGTCAGCTAAGCCTCTTGCAAAAAATGCATTTGATTCTCAGCTTTTTAAATTCATTTGCAGTGCTTTTAGTTTTCCTTAGGCTGCTGTACTTTCCCCCTGTGCTGAGGCTGATTAGGACAGTGGTCAGCATAGTGAGATGCTGCTTTCCTCCTTCCTGCACACATCCTGTCCTTCCTCATTCTCAGCCTGCCCCTTCCAGAGTGGAGAGAGGTGGTGAGCAGACACACAGCCACAACACTGTCCTCCCAACCCAGAGCTCTGCCCCTTCTTCCACTCCTTACAAAAACCTCTTTGTCCTGTTGGCTCATGAGCAGAATAAAATAATAATCTGTTGTTTCCCTCCTGAGCACTAGAGACCATCAGAGAAGTGAGTGTATAACAGGAGAAGAAGAAATGGGTTTCTTGATGCCTAGAGGTTAGAAAGGGATCATCTGCTGGAAACCCTGGAGTTGTGTTTATGAGGGTCATGTCTTCTAAAATTCACTGTGGAGTTTGTAGAGACTCTAAAGCTGTTTTGCTGACAACTTTGTTGTTTCTCCTGTCTGAAAGCATCACAACAATAAAAATAATAGCTGTGATCTGTAATTTGCCACAATGGCACACTGAGCACGGAGTTGCATTTTTCACTTTTCCCTCCAAATAGTTTTGGTTTGTTTTTTTTTTTTTTTGCATTTGAAATGGGGCTGAGAAGCATCACAGATTCACTCCATTGGATTTCTAAATTTTGTTTGGCAAGGTTACTGCAGTTTGGGAAACAGAAATTCTACAGCTGCTTTGCTCATTGCCTCCCTGCAGTGATCATTGTCCCTAACAAACATACAGCCTGAGCAGTAACTAAGCACAGCACAGAAATGGATCCTGCCCCATGGTGCTATGCTTAGTTCCTGTTCAGGGGCTGGACGACTGTAGTTACTTGCAAAGCTTGTTTCTTACAAATCTCTGGGGGTTGCTAGGATGGTTTTTCATCCAGGCCATTGGTCCAAATATTAGTATTGAAGCATTTTTGCTACTAAAAACCAAAATGTTTCCTACAGGGCTCAAGGTGGTGTAATTCCACCAGCCCTGGGGGCCACGTCTCAGTTTGGAGGTTTTCGCACAGGTACTGAGGTAGATCCAGCCTGTGCTGCTCCATATGTGTCCCACCTATTGCCACCCTTTCCTAGGAACTAGTGGCAGTGACAGCAGCTTTAGCAGGGCAGTGTCAAGTATTTGGAAATGTGCCAGCTCTTTGGGCTGTTTGCTGCCTGATCATCCATCCCCGCCAACGCACACTACCAAAACCTGACCATGCAAACCCCACACAACCATCTACTTTTCATGCTGGATATTAAGCTTGGAGAAAATAAAGCATATGCACATTCCTGAGGAAATAAATTTTGGGAAGCTAAATATGCAGTTTCTATTTCACATTCTTTTCTCTTTTTAAATCAAGACGTGAATGTTGTGATATGCACTCTGTGTGTATGGTGATCCTTGCTGTTGCATCCCATAACAGGAGGAAGGAGAGAAAGTGTTCCTTTATTTGCTCTGCTCTGAAGTCTTCTTTGTCTTGCCAAAATTTCTTCTTTGGCATTTTTTCCATATCTGGCTCATTGCAGCCATGCATTTGTTTTCCATTAGTTGCCTCAGTTAAAATGATGAGCTTATTATTATTTTTAAATACTGCATTTTAGATGAAAAAATGCGCTCATTCAATGGTCTGATAAACTGGTGTTACTTGCTGTCTTTGCCTCATGTCCTTTTCACTCGTTTTCCTTCTTTTCCTCCTTGATTCACATCTTTAAGCCAACTTTGCTCATGCATCCATCATTTAATGTGTTTTCATGTGTGTGGTACTGCACACAGAAACCCCCAGTGTGAGCCCAAGTCTGCTGAGAACTCACCTGTGTGCCAGGAACAGGACACTGGAGGGACAAGATGGTGAAAAGAGCAAGGTGTGGTTAAGAAGCACTAACATTTTTGAAATATCTGTCTTGGCTGGTTGATTGACTCACTTTCCATCTATCTACATTTTCCATGTCTGTTCTGGGCTTTTACTTCTTTGATAGAAGGAAGTAGAAATAAAAAGTGCACAAGAGAATAAGTATTGAGAAGTAACACTGAAGTAAGATTTTTCATGTGCTTTTTGTGTCCTATAAACCCACCACAGAAGTAGAGCCATAGGATCAAACCTCCCAAACTTTGTACTATAAAGAGTCCTCTACCAATCCTCTAATTTTTCCTCTTTTCCCTTAGTAAAGATTTAAGCCAAGAGATAAGTCTTGAGTCTTGCTTCATAGACCAAAGGTAAATACATCCACCCAGCATACACTGGCAGAGAAATTTAAAAGTTACATTGTCCTCATTGGCTGCATTTTCTAAAATGTCTTTTCTCTGCCAGCACTTTTGGTCATAAGACCTCTTCAGCAAATTCTGCAGTCTCATTTGTGCCTTGAATCTGTACTAGTCATAACAGGGGAGGTGATTTCTGCCACACTGAGTGGTTTTGTATTTCAAAGTATAATCAGTTACAATCAGTAAATATTTATTGGGGTGAGGCAGCTAGAGAGACTATTCTGGCCATGCTGGGATGGGAGGGTTACAATTAATTCTGAAATGTTCGGACTGCATTAATGTACTGCTTCTTTCTTTCACGTCCTTTCCCACCTCAGAAAGTGATGAACCGAGGGATCAATACTTGTTCTGTCTAAACACCTGTTTAAAATTCCAGTTTGAACCATTTTCTCATTTTTGTGCCTTTGTCTTTTCTCTGTGTTTCTTCAAAGAGGGGAAAAAATCCACAGGCTGAGATACTAGCCAAAGAGTTTTGTCTCTCTTAACAGAAAGGTCAAAACATGTGAAGTGGCTTCTGAACTTGGGCATACAAAAGCTCCCTGCATTGAATGGCTGCTTTAGATGTAGGTTTTGAAGAGGGAATTGCATCTCCCAGCACTCTGGTGAGGCTTTTTAATACATTAATTGATGGGCAGAGGGAAAGCCAGGCCTGAGTTCACAGAGCAGTAATTTAGTAGGAAATCAAAGTGTCCCAAGAGAGAATTTCAACACTCTTCTTCCTCCCCCAGAAGATACTTACTTTCCCAGTTATCTTCACCTCTTGGGGAGCTTTTTACCTGTGATCAGCAGCAGTTTGATGTCCTTGGATATGCCATGTTGCTGTCTGTGACTTGAGTGCACGGGAGACCTGGCTGCAATGCCCGGATAATCGCCCCTGTGCCTGCCTGGCCTCCGTGCCCTGGCCAGAGGCAGCCCTTGGCAGGAGCCTGCCTATGTCCCAGCCTGTTGTGATTCACTGCCTGCTTTATTGGTGCAAACTGAGGCAGTCGAGGTTAACTCACAGAAGCATGAACTGGAGCAGATGAAATGCTGGCCTGCACCTTGTCCTGTGGCTGCAGGGCAGCAACCTGCGTGGAGGAGCAGCAGAAAGCAGTGAGAGACAAGTCATGCACTGCTGCCAGGATGGCTGGGCATCCTCTCTGAACACATTTTTCTGCCCCATTTTAATCTCCCTGGTGCTCAGGTCATTGCCCTTTTACTCACTGAGAGGAGTTTCGATGCATTTCCCCATCCTCAACCTTTTCACTTTGCTATTTATTCCTTGCTTCATGATTAACTGTGTTTGAAATTGGACACAGAGACAAGTGGAAAACCAAAGGAGAAGTCCCAAACTGTGCTGTTACTATTAATGGCAGGGCTAGCAGCCAGCGAGTTCGCTTGGTTATGCCAAACCCAGATTAGACGGTACAAACCCTGACAATTTGGTGTTACTTTCTGAAGAAATTATTCAAAGTCTATTTTCTACTGGGGAGACAAGACTGCATTTTGCATGAAATGAATAACTTTCTTTAGCTGTTGAGCAAACACAGAGCATCTGCCCAATATATATATCCAAGAAAGTATAGGCAGAAATGTTCATTTTGGAACTCAGTGGATGAAATTTTGTCCCTTTAGACTAAATAGGAGATTTGCCACTGACTCCAGTCAGGCAGGCGTTTCACCCGATACTTTTTACATATGTTTTTATATGTTATGATGATTCGTGAATGAACTAAAATAGTCCTGTAGAGAATAAATGAGGATTGTTCTTCTCTGGCTTAGGGGGAGCAGTCTTCATTTATATTGGGGTCCTTGGAAAGAAATATGGGTGGGAGAGTCTTTACTACATTAACAATACATACTTCAACTTGTATCTCTGTTTTGTGTAATCCATCAACAGCAGCATTGCACAGAGTTAGCTGAGAAAGAAGCACAGATGGGAAGAAAATGTTTGAAACCAGATCTGAAGGAGGCTGAGGTGATGTTTTCTGGAGGGGGGTTGTAATCAGCAGAGAAAGCAGAGTATCTTGCCCTTTGAGGGTGTCTGTCTTAGGTTGTTCCAAGTCTGTGATCCAAAGGCCTAGCTGAGCTTCCAGCCTCATTCTGGCTGGCTTTCTAAATGCTCAAGAAATCATTAGTAGCCAGGAGAATTTTGGGGGTTTGTTTGTTTGTTACCTGGCATGGGGAGATTCTGAAGAATCCTTGTGGACACTGACCATGTCATTTCAGCCAGGCTTCTGCCTCCCAGCATCAGGTTCCTTCAACACGCTCCATATGAAGATGCATCTTCTATTGATGAGAAACCAATACCCAGGGACATTATGAGCTGGTTTTACCCCCTGTGAATGCACGATGCCTGTGCTCCACAGTCTGCTTTGGCCACCTCTTGCCTTGATTTGAATATGTTAGTTTTGGCCCAGGAAGTTCCAGCAGTCCAAGGGAGCTTGTCCTTTCCTGGCTCAGCCACCAGTTAGTGCTGGCCCTCGGCCTGGAAGGCTGCTAATGTAAGAGAGAAAAGGGGTAGCTGGACAGCCATTTCTGTTCTGTTTCTGGAAGAAACTTCCATTCTTCTCCTGGTCAGAACATCTCCAGGGGATGAATAAGTGGTTTGGAACTTAGGGAAGGAAAGAAAGAGGATGAAGTTAATGCCATGACATTTTCTGTTGCAGAACTGTGGTTAGCAGGTAATTGGGGAATCCTCCATTGCTGTAACTGCATTTAGCTTCAATGTGCAGTGAGGTGACCACCTGGAGAAAATAAAACCATAGCTAATATAAAGCCCATGTAAATCAGAGCATGAGCAGATACTACAAGTAACTGGTAGGATAAAAATGTTGGTGATGCTGTTGACTGCAGAGTAGAGAAGTCCCAAACTTTTACTGACAGATCTGCTTTGCCCAGCTTGGGTGTGAAAGCAGTAGAGCTGTGTGGATGGTATCGTGTGCAAGTAAATAAGCTCGTCTTTTCAGAGCAACTTGGGTGTCTTCCTGTTGCTGTGGTATGACTAATCCCAGCCATGTTAATTTGGTTCCATGTAGTTGAGAGACATCTGTATTTCCAAGTAGATCCTATAGTTATGACTACATGGCAGTTACTGCAATTAAAAAGGTGTGGCTTAAATCAAAAGATGATTTAAGTGCTCATTGCTAAAGACTTGCATCTGTTTAGCAGCCTAACAGTGCACAGTTCGGAGTGGTTCAGATTTTTTATTTCCCTGGTACACTACTGAGTCCTGAATTCTAGCTGGTACTTCTGCTATAGCCCTGTCCCTTTAACTTAGGCAGTAATGGCATAAAGTTGTTGCAGTAAATAAAAGTTTCAGATAAATGCTTTAGTGTTCAAGCAAAGAAGCCTGTGGGAATATTTAAACTCATTCTGATTTCTTTTAAATATTATCTTGGCCACAAAATACTATTATTTGTCCTTGCAATATGATTTTTTTTCTGGAAAGCTTTAATACAAATTCTCTTGTATTGTATTGTCATGTAATAAATTTTTGTGGTTTGGCTGATGTTCTGGTTTAAGCCTATTCTAAAACAGAAGGAAGAAAAGTAGCCTAAAATAGCAATTAGAAGAGAGATTTGAGGGTTATGAATTATTTTCTATTTCTGTCACCAGCTTAGGTCTCAGCTCAGCATGCCTTGAAGTTGCAGGAAATGTTTTATTGATTTCAGTAGATCTTGGTTCAGGTGCATTTAGTCTAACCTTGGACAAGTCAGGTGCCTTCTGTGCTTGGGACTGAAAAGTACACCTTCTGCTTACCCCTCCAATGGATCACTAGAAAGCTTCATTCATTCACATCTGTAGAGAGCTTTAGGGCTTGTAAATGAATGCCACTTTCTAAAGTACAAACTATTATTTCAATGTAGATGAATTCATTTTACCTTCCCACCAGCTGCCAACAATCTGTTTAGTGCAATGAAATTCTGACAGCCTGCGTCAACAACTGAAAGCAGCTCATTCATGACAGAGAGAAAAAAGAAAGAGAAAATGCAGACCTGAACTCTTCCCCTAGCAGAGAATGGCTTTGTGTATGAAGATAAAAATTTTGTCTATCATTTCAAAAGGCCTTCTCATAAAAGAAATGCATGTTAAATTAAAACTGCTGTTATTTTTTTCATTCCATTGCACTACAGACCCCTCCTGGTTCTTGATGAAGAGTGAGGTGAAATACCACACGACTGAGCTACAGAGAAAACAGCAAGCTGTTCCAAGTGCACAAGCCAAAATGAGCATTCAGAGAGAGATCACCCTGTCATGAGCTCATGCTGGCAATATGGTTTTTTCTATGGGTGTAAACTGAGATCTGAGCCTGAGAGAGACTCCATACTCAGCCCTGCAGGAGCACTTTTGTGCATGTTGTTTTCTTTAGAATAAGCGAGGAAGTTGTGAACTGCTCCCAGAGCTAGAAAAATACCTACAGGCACAGCGAGTTCGATGGCCTCCTCCCCTTCCCTCCCCTCCCCACCACGCAGCAATAAACTGGAGTCAGAGAGAAAGCATGCAGATTTCACTGAAGGGGCAATGTCATTTTGCCCTGTGTGATTACTTGGGTTTGTGTGGTGGTCTGAGCATTTTGCCTGTTTTCATCTGGGAGGCAGTAGGCAGATGTATGTTTGTGGTGGGCAGAGGCAGGGACATGGTGGTGAGGGCTGGGAAGCTGAAGGGCAGAGTGAGTCCCTATGTGAGGCAGGCACGATCTGGAGCCTGATGTCCCTGCCCCTGTGTGACAGTGGGGACCTCATCTGTATCATCCCAGCAGCAGCTCTTCCCATGCAGAGTGGGGGCTGTGGGGTAGCTGTGGCTCCCTGAGGGAGGTCCTCTCCTAGAGACCAGGAGACATGGTCCTATGGCTGTAGATATGGTCCTTCCCTGGTTTGTGTGAAAGGAAACTAATGCTTTGAGCAGAGCCCAAAGTCAGCAGAGTGCCCAGTTTCTCTGTTCTCTGAGTTTTCAGTCAGGTAAGTACTGTACTGTAGGGGAGCAATGTCATTTGAAGTCACTAGGATTTTTTTGCCCTTCTCAGTGCTGGTTTGTTTTTGCTAGATGTGAGCAACACTGGGATTTCTGGTATAAACTGCCCCTTCCAAGCAGTCACACCTCCCTCTGCCTGAGGTCTACTTGCAGCAGAATGGGATCTGCTGCACGTCCTGTTCTAGACCTAAGCACTTCACAGTTCCTTTCAAGTGTGTCGTATCATTCTTATTGCTAAAGTCTGGAAAGCATAGCATTCATTCTTTTCCTGGGTGACCTAAAAAAGGCTAGTAACTCTTGTTAGGAAGAAAATGTATTTAAAAATAGATGCACTCTTCTATCCCCAAAGTGCTGGCACCCAGTTTTAGAGTATGACTGTGGCTGGGGCCATCGTGGCACTGGGAGGGGCCACCCTAGCTGTGCTGTACCCAAGACACCTACTCTGATGAACTTGTTTAGGAATCCAGTTTCATTTTCCTGATGGCAATTTTCAGTGCAGTTCAGAGGTGGGATGCATTTTGAGTTATTTTGAAAGAAGCAGCCATAAACCCTTTGATGCAGGAATTCAGAAACAATGTGGTCAAGTCAGGCATGAACACATGGCAAATGTAATTGAAATAGTAAGCTGGGCCTACAGATAGTTCTTGCCTAAAATTAGCTGTAGGAATTTAGTCTTCCTATGGTATCTTCTTGTTCCTGTTGTCATATTCTAGTGCATGAATGTACATGGGTTTAGAAGTCCTGCATTCCTTTTACAGATGCCTAGCAGTCTTTTTCCTCTAAATACATTACAGAAGTTTATCTTATGCGTTACTTAAAGGCTTAAGAAACTTCTCCTTCCTATCCTTTTTGGCTGAGTTCACTCTGAAATACACTGATTTCTGTATTTACTGCAGTATGATACATGGAAGCATTGCAACCCATACCTAGGGTTATGTTAAAGGCAACATAGTCAAAGATGTAGATACTAATGAATATTTTAGGAGTGATGAAAAAAATATTTAGAAATATATTTTTGTTGACTAGTTTGTGGTGGGGAGCAATCTGCTGTGGGTAACAGTGTGATGTCCGTGTTTGAAGCTTTAAAACCACTGCTGTGATGCTGTGATCTCAAGCATCTCACAGTTGACGTTCCCACCACCAGAGCAGAAAATACATAGCTAAAATTGGTAAAAGCCTGTGTTATTTTATTCTTGAACACACACGNAAAAAAAAAAAAAAAAGTCAGCAGTGAAATACAACTAGAACAGGCTGGGAAAAGCAAGCAGGGAAAAACAAGCCCAAAGGCACTGCCTTGGGATGCAGGAAGTGTAGGTTGCATTGCTGATGCCCTCTGTGTGCACATGGAGTGAGGGCTCCACGGGGAGCTCCCCACCCCAACGCATTCACTGGCTGAGAACACTGTCTTTGCAAACTGCAGACTGTTTAGAAACTGTCATGGTGAGATGGTTGGGGCTTTTCTGGCATATAACCCCACCTTGGGTCTCTTATTTCAGGCTGGGGCCCCTTAGGGTGGTGCTGTGACACCTCCAGCTGAAGAGCAGGTTCAGTTTCACCTCAGGGGTCTCTGTCCATAGAAGGATGTAAATGTGCTTAGTATCTGCCTGCAGTCCTCTGTGGAGTGGTGATTGTGAGCCTCCTCAGCCCCATAAAGATTCTGTAGTGATAAACTCTGTTAAAAAAGTGATAAGATCTTGGATAATTCAGTGACAGCACCATAAAAGTAGGATCTCCCCCTGCTGACAGGAAGAGGCTTGAGGAAGCTGTCAGAACTGCTTTTAGATGCAGCTTATATGACCTAAATTAAAATAGGCAATCAACTTCTGTCTCCAGCACTGAGTCTGGCTTACTTTCAATCAAATAGGATTCATTAATTAAGATTTGTACAAAATTGTTTTCACATCTAGTAAAAATGGGTGCCTATCGAGAAGGTGCTAGTTGCTCCACTACCACTGACCAAAATGACATGAGCAGAATTACCCAGCAACAGTTTACTGACAGCTGCCAATCCAAACAAACCTGCTGCAGGAGGTAACACAAACATCTGCTCCCCTATGGCTGCTGGGGTGTTTTCACCCCATCCAGCCACAGCTCCAGCTGTCACCTCCCCTAAGAAATACGTAGTACTGCATAATACTGTGTGCCCTGAAAATCAGCAGGTCAGGGCACTTACACGGGGACAAGGAGGATTGCTTTATTCTTGTGTATTTATAGCCTTGTCTTAATAGGCTGTTTAAGAAAGCATGTGAACCTTTCAGGAATGTAATTGTGGTAGTGTCAGTTGTAGCACAGCAGCCAAAACTCAGGCATCAAAACTCTTTATGAAAGTATCATCTGGAAGAGGAATACAAAGGCTCAAAAACTGCTGGTGAATTAGTTGCTTTTAGTGTTTGTACACGTGAGAGAGAGAGGATTTAGTCAGGGGCATTAATTCACACGTGGATTATGGTATATTTCACTTTAAAAAGCAAAGCTCTTTTCTGATTTACAGCTATTTAAAATAATTACTTAGCTCAATGCAGCAAGGGAATCAGCTGGCAGAATGGCTTAGCATATTAAGATACAGCTTTATGTGTAGACCCTCCCTCCTCTCAGTGCCACAAGCTTGAGTCCTCAGCAGGGACCTCAGCTGATGAAGTGATAGCAGCAGGTTTCCAGTCTCAAGCACACTGTGTGGGCTGCTCTTCTGCGATCAGGGCAGCTGCCCTGGGAAGCTGGATTTTCATAGATGTGAAAGCCAGAAAGGAGCAGCCCAATCGTTTAGCCTGACTTCATTTTACTCAGTAATTCCTGCCTAAAGCCCTGTCATTTGTGGCTGAAATAGAACATGTCTGTTAGCTGTCTAACCTTGATTTAAAGACTGCAAGTGACAGAAAATGCATCCTGTCCCATGGCATGCCATTGCAATCGTTCTTGCTATTTGCATCTTGCTTGCAGCTTGAACTCTGTTAACAGACTTTGAACTTCCAACTAGTGTATTTTGGCTGGCTGGCACCACTAGTGCTGTGCACAGTGCTGCCAAGGCTGACATCAGCTAACTGACGTCACTGAAGGGAAATCTGGGAAGAGCCAATTCAGAGCAATCCTCTGCGTGATGACTTCTGTCTTCAGATATGGTTGTAATGGTTTTGTTTTGCATGCTCTCAGCCAGTTCTTGATTTTCAAAGCTTCAAAGCTTAGAGAGAGATAGATTGGGAAGCATAGTAAATGCAAGGATATCATATCCTGTAGATATGGAATAACTTCTATGATGCTGCACTCACATCTCTGATTTAAGAGGCTACATCCAGATGAAGATTATCTGTATTTGGAGCTCCTGCAAGTATGTTTGGTCATTGCATGCTTTCAGTATCATGTGCAGTTCAGACAAACACATCAGATAACAGGATTTGGTCCCATTTTGTTTCTCACATCTGCATCTTTTTTTCTTTTGCTTTTCTACACACATAGAATTTGACTACTGGAACTGATTGCAGGCTGTGATCTATTACTGTGTGAAAAAAGTTGATAATGTAGATAATCTCATAAATTTTATGTGAGAATTCAACACAGCAGTCAAGGGAGATATTATATCCAAAGAGTATTAAATTCAGCCTGGGATATATTTTTGCACACCTTCTGGAGCTACCCTTCAGGATTTAGAGAGGCCACTAAGGTCTGGATTCAGCAGTGGCAAGCAGATGGCAAAAACCAGCTTTATGTGGAATGCAACCCATGTAATGGGAAGCTCTTGTGTGTTTATTTCTGGCCTGTAAGGGTGAACCCTTTGCCATCCTAAAGAGATTGCTTTAAATCTGCATCAGCTTGTTGGAATAACAGACAGCTAAAGAAAGAAGCCTTTTTTCTGTTTTAAAGGTAACCCCCTATCATGTTAATTACAAATGAGGCAGTGAACAGCTATCAAATATGGGGTCTTTTACTTTTGGATAAAATCTCATTGCTAGATTAATTAAATCTGTGACCAAGTTTATAAACTAAATATAGGTATAGATATAAAATTGGTTAGGATGTCAAAATCTAAATGAACACCTACCTAGTAGAATCTAATTTAATTATATTAATATTTATTTTAATATTTTATTTTATATTTTTTATAAACTTTGTTCATACAAAAGGATCAGTTACATATATTGTGAATAACAAGAAATGTTTTAACCTGCAGCAGATAGTGGGATAAATTTAACATGTGTAGGACACAGCCAATTTTTTCAGGCAAATCTAAGTATATTTGAGCAATCATCTTGACAAGTTATGTGACACTTGGATTTGCAGCTGGGAAGGTGCATAGAAACAGAATGGAATAGACAGCAAAGAGATTAATGAAGATCCATAAAATGGAAATATAAAATTGGGACAGACGATTAAGTCTGGTTGACAGCATATGAGATAAGTGGACTAGAAATAAAGTTAATGTGAAAATATTGATCTGAGTAATCCTACTTAGATGGTTATATCTGAGTGACAAATTCTGAAGTAATTGCCCACAGAAGGCAGCAGCTACATGCTCTACAGGTGGAGCAAAGGCATTGTGGTATATCTGGAATGAAACTGAAAAACCCCACTACTACTATCTGTACTACAAACAGTATGAAAGCCTTTCCTACCTTTCAAGACCGATTCAGGTATATTATTTCCAATCAGATTCTGGCAACTACATGATTTTTTCATCAGAGAAGGCAAAGCACCTATTATGTCACAGCAAAAGGAGTTTGGCAAATTAGCTTGTGATTAAATGATGGCTACCAGGGAAAAAAAAATACTCTTAATTATATTTCTCTGCATTTATAGGGAGAGCAGTCCCTACATAGCTTTTTTTTATAGTAACTGTGACCAGCCTCCATGTGGTCACCAGCAGATCTTTTGTGCAGCTGACACTCCTTCAAGGAGGTGTTGCTGAAATCAATATATGTGTGCCTGGGGAACTATAAATAATGAAACACCTGATGCTCTGCAAAGTTAACGCTTTCTCCATATATCACGTATTACAGGCTGAATATCCATAGTGACCTCAGCCAGCGAGGCTGGAGACAAACATCCTTTCTTAGACCCAGCTGCAACAGTTGAATATATTAGTGCTTCCCCACGCCACAATTTTGCCAGAAAGCTGATTTATGTCGGAGCTCTGTAACCCAGCATAGGAAAAAAAATCACTGGGGTTAATGGAAATCATTGTTTCAGCATTGCTTAAACTAATCTCTGTCCTTAAACTAAACCCACAGAGGAGCAGGAACACCACCTGGTAGGCAGAAACGGAAGCATGGTGCCCACTGGCTGAAAGGCAGTAACAAGCAGCTGAGACCATGCTATATTCAAACAGGAGGAAATAACTTAATGGAAAATTTTTCAGGTTTTATTTTATTTGTTTCAGCTCTGTCTGGAGCAGTTGAGCCATGCTCTGCCCTCAGCTGGCGGCTACCGCCCATCTAATGAGCGCTGGAATGGATCCTGCAGCGCTCCCGCCCTGCGTCAGCCCCGAGTCAGGTGGTTTGGCTTAAACTGCTGCTGCTGCTGCTGCTGAAGATGGTTTGCAGTGAGCCAGCCAGTGGCAGAAAAGGAAGTGGTCATACTGCTTTAGCACCTCAGCCATGTCTGCAGCATGGGAGGGTCACATCTTCAGCTGCCACAGCTGTCGCGTGGGCGAGGCAATGTTTGTAGGTAGAATTAACTCTGTTATTGATAGATCTTCATGGTTATAACAACACTATCTCTGGTTCAGTGATCTTTTGCACTCTAGTGTCATACCCAGCTTTACTTTGCTATGGTTTAATTCCCCTTGAAGGTAAAAGAATTTCCAATTAATCCAAGGAGAATTAAGCTATAGTAAACTGTGATTTGCAAATACGGGCTGATTAAATTTGAGCACCTGATACAGCTATCACCTTCCAGTTTCCTTCCTTGCTCCTTTCCTGGAGGCTGGGTCCCTGCCACAGGACAGCTGAATTTGGCATGTGGAGCTGCCCGAGACCACCAGTTCACTGCCTTGCATAGTGGATTAGAGGGATGCTCATGTAGGGTTGCCTGAAGACACAGGGTTTGAAACTTCGGTGGCTTGAAAGTGGATTCCTATGCTGCTCACCTGCCTACAAAGTCAGAGGTGGTCACCTCCAGGAATGGAATGGGAGAACAGCAGGAGAAGTAACTTTCTGCTATCTACCTGAGCAGGCTGGCTCACCAAACAGGCAATCCCTTCTACGCTAGAATGCTCAGGCACTTTGTGCACTCTAACCATCATCCTTCATCTTCAAATAATATGTTTATCCTCCTGTTCACTTTTTATACTGGAAGATTCGTAGATCTGAGGAGCTGACAAGTGTCTTCACTATGAGAACGATCTGTTGAGGATGTAGGAGGTGGCTAGTGCACTAAAACTTTGACACCCCACCTCCCCTGGGATAATGTCATTGTGGCAGCTTCCCTCCATGTCTTAAAAATGTCAGTTCTTTTTTTTGTGTAGGTCAGCATGTCACTGAGAAGATGGGGAACAGCAGGGGCAGCTAAATATATCCAGAAGATGGCAAACATCTCCTCAAGATTTAGAAACTTCTGTTTGTCATTTGTGAAAGAAAAGAATGAGGTCATGAACATGGCAAAAGAGAGGAAGGGAAAATGTTTAAGAAAGGAATGGAGGAAAGAATAGACCGAGAAGGCAGAAACACAAAGAAGGTGGAAGAACACTTAAGAGGTAAAGCTCATGCTCACAGTAGGCAAAACATCTACAGAGTCCCAGAGATGTAGTATTTCTGGAAACATGCTGTAGTTGGGCAGTGCTCTCATATGACTTGACTTCATATAAAATTGTCAGTGCCCTAGTTTCACAAAATACATGAATACTGCCAGAACCACAGATAACGATGTCAGTCTTACTTTTCCCCTGCTATCTTTATGCATGCTGTATCTGAATACAGAATTAGGCACTGCCTGACCATGTCAACAGCAGGTTTTGTTTAGTTTTTCGGTGAATGTGCCTAATTGAACATGATTCACGTTTTCTTAGTGACAGCATGGACTGCAAGGGACATGGCTGTTTTTCCAAACTTGCTGTGATTCAGTGGAATTCAGGCATTTTCATATTGAACATCTGTGACTTGGGGAGGATCCATGTGTTTTCTCAATGAATATGAACGAAACTGGCAAGGGCCTCTGCATTTCCTTCTTGCTTCTATGCTTGTAATTATCACAGTGTATAAATATACAGAGACTTTCTCAGAATGTGCCTAAGAAGATCTGACAAGATCTAGCTTTGCTGTGCCCCATTTCTCTGTGTAAGGAGGCAAGTCAGATCCAGCGGATGTGATCTCATGTGTTCCCCCTCCTGTCCATGCAACTACACACATGCAGTAGGACTTCTAAACTTGCTTTAGAACCTAATTCTCTCTCTTAACCCAGAGATGTGCTATTGTGTAGGTCTCAAAAATGTTGGTAAAAAATCCTCTTCACCTTCTCCTCACTGTTGCAGTGAGTTTGCTCCCTCCTTAGAGTGCTCTGGCAGTGTACTTGGGTAGTTCTTCCATGACTTGGAAAAGAGGCGAATAGTAAAACAGCTGCCCTCTCAAGTGCCCCTTCATAGCAGAGGACTGAGCTATAGTAACTCCTCCTGCTACTTACTGTCTTTGCCCTGAGTTTACTTGTCTGTCCCAGGATGAATTTACTTTTTCTCTGAACAACTGTTAGATTCTTGCCAGAAAGGTGAAGTTAAGTTTGTAAAGGATCAGTGGGAACAGCAAGAGACTAGTAACCACTGAAGCATTGTACTTGGCTTTCATGGATAGATGGATGGTTGGTACTTAGCATTTATATGATGCTGTGTATTCTCAGTATCATTGAAGAAACACTTATTCTAAGACCATTCTGAGATTGATATGGGAGTCAGGCATAGTTGTAAAGGAAAGAAGTTCTGGTCTTGCTGAAACTGATTGAAGTTTCTACTTAAAGCTTACTTGTGGTAAATGCTTTCCTGCCATGCTGACTTGCTATTTACTGACCTAGTGCTAGGATAACAAGCAAGCCTTTTAATGGAAAATGAGGACCAGAATATTAAGGCGAGACAAATCCTTGTTGAACTGTGCAAACTCGTTTATCCTCGCAGATTTGTGTTTCATTTAAATTCTTCTCCTTCACGAGCCATGCCTCTGCATCGCGAGGCAGCCCGTGCGCTAGTCACACTTTGCCCCATCAGCAGGAAGCCAGCTGATTCCTCGAGTAATCAATTTCGGCGAAGACCTCTCCGAATTCTGGGCGGCGCTGGAGCAGCGCCAGACCATCCCGACCCAGCGCGATACGTCCGTGCCTGGGGTACGCGGCCGCCGCCCCCCGCGGGCGCCGGGTGGGTGGGCGG